>ML786946.1:277496-312949 GCA_009831015.1 Picea engelmannii
TCCACAATCCCAATAGTTCTGCTTTAGAATTAGTGCCCAACCCACAGTTAATGAACCAGCTAGTAGTTCTGTTTGGGTGAGTTTTGAAAAACCCCCCAGCCCCACAGTTTAATCCGGATGAAGCAGCAGCTCCATCGAAACACCCCAGAGTATAGCCTTCTTTTAATGTGATCTCACAGGACTTTGGAGGTATCGATTTTAACGGTGGGGATTGCCAATGAAAGGAGGCCGAAACCCTGTGTAAAACCGCCAGAATGGAAGGGGTATGTCCTTCAAAAATCACTAAATTCCTCTCTTTCCATATCTGCCAGCAGGGATAAACTGCTAAACTCGGGGGGCCTGTCTTGTGAGTGATCCAGTCAGCCATGCAGGCCGAGAAAGTGTTACCTCCCCAGACAGCTGAAAGAGATAAAGTCTTGTTCAAGTGTAGCCAGACCTCCTTGGTATAACTCTTATCGTTTGTTGGAGTACACTTACGCATAATATTATTAGAAATTGTACTATATTCAATTATGCATCTAACTAGTACTCAAGAGATTAACGATAAGAGTTATACGTTTGAATTAGGCATGTGAACATAAATTATGGGTACTTTTATTTTAATGATAAAATATAAAAATAAATAAAATTTCAATCATGCCATCTAGTTAAGTTTAGTTGATTGTCATCAAGTTATTAAGAACTCATTTAAATAGAAAAAGTATGACACATGGTAATAGCTTTAGTAAATAGATATTGTAAGATACTAAGATACATGGAGAATTCGGTTGACTCATTGTTACAACTACTATTACCATAATTTTAAATAATTCTTATCCATTATAAGATCTTTGTATAATGAATAACTCTACTCTAAAATTTAGTGGGACGCTAGTATTTAATTCGTTGTTAATGGAAAGGACACGTAATGTGGTTTTTATCAAAACCTTCTACAAGAAACATGCATAAAGAAAGAATGGATGTAATGCTTTGAATCGGATTGTTTCTAAGTCTCTTAGAATATTCTATAAGGGAAAGCTCCATTGGGGTCACTGTCATCTTTTATAGTTGTATTTTTCATTGGGAGGAGTTGTATTTTTCATTGGGAGGAAAAGAGCTGAGAAATGTGTTTTCCCCAACATTGCATTAGAAATGAAAGACCTAGTTTGCATCAACAAGGGACTACTACAACTGCATTGGAGATTTTTTATTTTTTTTAATTTACTTTAATTTTGTTGACTTATTTATAAAAATAACATACTTACTTATTGTTTATTTTCTTCTTATTATATGTTTGTTTTTATTATATGTTTGTTTTAATTAAGTAATTTTTTTATATTTAAAGACAAGTGTTGAGGCTAGAAAATGTGGGGAACTACCTAAAGGGAAACTCCCTCTCGATCATTGTTAGAACTCACACATGTATGGGAACTTGGTACAATAATCTACATTGTTAATCTATCAAGTGTATGAATATGAACAATGCAATAATGAGCTACAATCAATCATGTGAGAAACAACCAAGTCAAGGGGAAATAAGGATTTTCAGGTTGCTTTGTCTGAGGCACCCACCAATGAGGAATATGGGCCAAGGTACATTTTCCTTTAATGTAAACCCATAGAATATAGGTGTTGAAGTCGATAGGTGAAAGATAGTTGAAATCAGGGGACGAAGGGATCCTTGAAAACCATCATGATGTAGAAAGTACAAGATGGTTGATAGAGACTGACACTAAGAGATGCATGGAAGAAAAAGAGAGACGGTCTGAAAAATTCCATTGATCAGAGAATAAACGTAAGGTTGATCTAGAAGAAACTAAAATAATTCCACAAGGAATGGTTAATTACTAGGGAAAAAGTTGTTCAATAAAAAATCAGTAAATGAAGGGGACAACTGAAGGTCAAAACTTGACAACAATGAATTGGAAAAAGTAATGAAAATGTTAGGGACCTAACATCCCTAACCTGTCATGTAGATAGAATAATATATTTCCATGTAATAAAGGTCGACATTAGTTAATAAGGCATATTTAATAAATTGGAATAAGTCAATGTAAGAAGACCTAATAGAAGCATCCACTTCTACAAAGACCTTCCTTTAGAATGATCTTTAGAAGATAGAGTTAGTATAAATAACAATAGGAGTCATGAGAAGTTTTGTCTTGAAAATTATTGTAATAGAGCGTTGCTCTGCTGGAGGTTTCCCCCTCGAAGAGGCAAGTGAACATTGTTTCCTATCAACAAGGGATTATTGTTTTGTTGTGGTTTCATCTATTGTATTTTTCTATTGTTATTCTCTGCAATATTTCTATTTTCATATATTATAATAGATTTGGTACCTTACAAGTGGTATTAGAGGACTTTCTTTGGCAGAAAAATTGTGGGTTATTTTTTTCAGGGTAGAGACGTATTCTGTTGTCTTAAAACCATAGAGATCTGTCATTTAGTGCATAAGTTTGCGGTTAGGGAAGCATACACGCATGAACTACAAGTGGTATTTAAGTGCACATTGTTGACCACCCTTGTAACCCCTGTTGGTACCCCTTCGAGTGGTAGTGCATCATACAACACTTGAGAAATTATCTTTCAAAATAGAGGGTATGTCTAATACTTTTTTTCAATAATTATTTATTAGTGGCCTCAAGGATGACACCCAAGCCCAAGTCCTCATGAATCTCCCCAAGACTTGGTTGAAAGCTACTCAACATGCCAAGGAAATCCAAACAAGTTGTTTTTTCCCAACACCACAAACCTTCCTTTCCTTCACACCCTCTCCCTTCCACTTCTACCCCTCATCCCACCCCTCTCAAGATCCAAAAATTAAATCGATAAGAAATGGTTGAATGCCAACTCAAAGGTATTTTCTATAATTGTGATGAAAAATATTTTCCAGGGCACAAGTGTAAGGAACATAAGTTTTTCATGGCCATCTCTGCGGATGTTGTTGAAAAAGAGATCGAGGTTTCTCATGCATCCAAGATAATTGAGTCAGCTCCTATCACTTCTCCATATCATCCACTAGAAGTTGAACCGAACATTTCCTTGAATGCACTCACTGGCTTCTCATCTCCGCAAACCCTCAAGATAATTGGCTACATTAAAAACTAGAAGATCATCATCCTAATTGATAGTGGTAGCACTCATAATTTCATTCATCAACACATTGCTCAAGAAACCTATTTCTATATCCATGCAGTAAAAAAATTTCAAATCATGATTCTCAATGAGGGTTCCATGAAATGTGGGGGGTGTTGTGAAAATGTGTGTCTCCAAATTGGACAGTACAACCTGGAATCTCATATGTTTTCTATCGACATGGGTGGTTGTGACATTGTGCTAGGTGCAGAATGGTTACACACTCTCGGTCCCACCCTCATGGATCTTAAGTAATTGACCATGCAATTTCAACAAGACGGCCAACAATATAAGTTCCAAGGAATCACTATGGGATCCCTTGAGATCATCAATTCCCATCGAATGGAAAAGCTCCTCAAAAAAGGACATTCCAAAATTAATTCCCAACTCAATTCCATTCAAGTAGTTGAGACACCACCTATGCATCCTAACCTCCAATATTTACTTTCCAAACACCACACTATTTTTTCTACTCCCCATGGCCTTCCCCCTTCCCCCGATGTTCATGATCATTCCATTCCTCTAGTTTGAGGAATTCTTCCTCCTAATGTCCACCTGTATCATCATCCCTTTGCCTAGAAGAATGAAATTGAGAAAATTGTTCAAGAATTGCTCAACGTGGGTGTCATTTTCCATAGTACCAACGCCTATTCCTCTCTTATGTTCACGGTACTCAAAAAAGAAGGCACATGGTGCATGTGTCCCAAATTGTGTGTTCTCAATGAACTCACCATCAAATAAAATTTTCTTATTCCTATCATTGATGATCTAATGGATGAATTAAGTGGTGCTCACTATTTTACTAAACTTGATCTTTGTTCTAGTTACCACCAGATACATATGAAAGATTCTGACATTCCCAAGACAACATTCCAAACTCATGAGGGCCACTATGAGTTCTTGGTAATGCCCTTTGTCCTATGTAATGCCCACTCCACTTTCCATAGTCTCATGAATCATGTCTTTCATCCTTTTCTCTGTCATTTTTTCTTAGTTTTCTTTGATGATATTCTCATCTATAATAAAACATGGACAACTCATATTTCCCATGTGGATCAATTTCTCCATCTCCTTTCTCGAAACCAACTTTTCCTCAAATAATCTAAATGCTCCTTTGGAGCTTCAGAAGTGGAGTAATTGGGTCATATTATTGGCAAGGACGATGTCAGGGTCGATCTTAATAAAATTGAAGCTACGCAAGATTGGCCTCACCCAAAAAATCTCAATATTTTGCATGTTTTTCTAGGTTTAACGGGTTATTATCACAAATTTGTTAAGAACTATGGAAAAATTGTAGCCCCTCTCACTACTCTCCTTCAAAAGAATGCTTTCAATTGGAATCTTGCAGCTGATAAATCATTCCATGCTTTGAAAGAGGATATGTGCACAACTCCTGTCCTAGCCCTTCCCGACTTCAAAAAGACTTTTGTCCTGGAATGTGATGCATCCAGGAAAGGAATTGGTGTAGTTATCGTGCAAGAAGGATGATCGATGGCCTTCATTAGAAAACAACTTTCAGAGCACTATTTGGGCCAATTAATCTATGAAAACTAAATGTTGGATATTGTGCATGTTGTGGATCTATGGTGTCCTTATCTATTGGGACAATGTTTCCAAATTAAAACCTATCATCGGATCCTCAACCATTTTATAGAACAATGCATTTCCTCCCCGGAGCAACAAAAATGGTTCACCAAGCTATTGGGATATGATTATGGGATAATTTACAAAAAGGGAAAAGAAAATGTGGTTGTTGATGCTCTTTCCCGAAAGTATGAATATAAAGGATCCCTTTTTTCTCTCCCCTTCATTGTACTATATTAGCTCCAAGCTGCTCACCAGGAATGGCTGCAAGACCCTAAAATTTCATGCATTATCCAACAGTTGCAATCCCAATTCTCCAGTTTCTCCAGGGTACTCTTGGCACAATAACAATATTCTCTACAAAGGTTGTTTGTATCTCAAGAAACACTTGCAACTTAAATCTCAGGTGCTTTCAGAGCTTCATGATTCCCCCACAACACGGCATTCAAGTTTCACCAAAACCTATGAAAGGGTCAAACACTCTTTTTTCGGGGATGATATGAAATAGGGCATCGACACATTTGTGGTTGAATGTGATGGCTATCAATGGAATAAGGGAGAAATAGTGAAGACCCCGAGAAAACTCCATCTTCTCTCGATTTTGTTAACTGTTTGGTAGGATATTTATTTGGACTTCATTGTTGGCTTACCTAAGTCAGGCAATAAATCAATTGTCATGGTGATAATTGATCGTATTTCCAAATATGCTCATTTTTTTTCTCTCCAACACCCATTCACAACCTACATAGTGGCTCAAATTTTCATGGATAGTATCTTGAATCTTCATGGAATGCCTCATTCTATTGTCTCTAATTGAGATAACACTTTTACCATCAATTTTTGGCAAGAATTTGTTTGTCCCCAAGGAACCCAATTGCATCTCATCACTACCTATCATCCCCAAACTTAAGCTATCAATAAGTTTTTGGAAACATATTTGAGGTGTTTTTCCTCTGAATGATAGAATTAATGGACTCAGTGGTTACCCCTTGTTGAATGGTGGTACAACACATATTACCATACAACTACTGGCATGAATCCTTTTGAAGCACTCTATGGAAAAAATCCACCATTGGGTCTCTCCTACATGCCAGGTGTATCAAAGGTTCAAGAGGTTGAAAATAATATTGCAGTTTGTGAGGCCATTCTCCACACCCTCAAAAACAATTTGGCCATGGCTCAGAATAGCATGAAGCAACAAGCAGATTAAGGTCATTTTGAACAACAATTTATTGAAGGGGACCAGGTGTTTCTTTGTCTTCAACCCTATAAGAAGACTTCACTCAAAATGGACCATCGTTAGAAGTTGTCTCCCAAATTTTATGGTCCTTATACAATTCTCAAGTGAGTGGGGAAGGTGGCTTACCAGATAGATTTTCCTATTCATTCTAAGCTCCATCTTGTTTTTCATGTCTCATGCTTAAAGAAGGTGATTAGTACTAACTTCCAAACTCAAACCAGTCTGCCTGAGTTGGATGAAGAAGGTTCCATTTGATTTCATCCATAAGAAGTATTAGACCAACATGAGTGTCGTCTCCATCAATGCACCATCAAGGAAGTGTTAGTGCAGTGGAAAGGTACAACTTCTGAAGATTCCACTTGGGAGTAAACTACCATTCTGCTACAGTTTCCTCATCTCAAGCCTTGAGGACAAGGCTCTTTTTCAAGGTGGGGGGCATGTTAGGGACCTAACCTCCCTAACCCCTCATGTATATACAATAATATATTTCCATGTAATAAATGCCAACAATAGTTAATAAGGCCTATTTAATAAAGTGGAATATGTCAATGTAAGAATACCTAATAGAAGCTTCCACTTCTAGGAGAATCTTCCTATAGAATTATCTTTATAAGATAGAATTAGTATAAATTAGAATAGGAGTCATGAGAAGTTTTGTCTTGAGAATTGTTGTAATAGAGCATTGCTCTGTTGGAGGTTTCCCCCTCAAAGAGGAAAGTGAACATTGTTTCCTATAAAGAAAGGTATTATTTTGGTGTTGTGGTTTCATCTATTGTGTTTTTCCACTATTATTCTCTGCAATATTTATGTTTTCAGCTATTGTAATAAATATGGTAACTTACAGAAAACAAGGGTAAATTGTAGAAGGACTCAAAAGGAATGAAATAGAGTCCATTAAATGCAAGGGAGACTCATCACAAATTATTCTAACAAGGGAAACAAAGGGATGCTAACATTACTAAAAATAGTATTAAAGGAACACAAGGTCCTCTTGGGATTTCCAAAAGGATCCCAAGAGGATGAGAAATATCATTGTGAAGGGGAAAGGGTCCTACGAAACAATCAATTCTCTATGTTGAGAGACACAATAACCAAAAGGTATCACAAGAGGGTAACCAAATGAGAAAATAAGGGGACAATGAGGAGATACATTCCCCAATAAAAAAACTAGATGAATTTAATGTTGAAGGTGAAAATTGCAAATGGATGTGAATAGGAGGTATGGAGGTGAATGTAAATATCCTATGGTGGGTGTGAATGGTAGTATAAAAATGAAGAATGATCATAGTATGGATGAAATGTAGGTTTTTTTATATGTTATAATACAACAAATACCAACCAATAGTTCAAGAGTCTAGAGGTTAATAATGTCAACATGATGAGAACATATGAAAGGGGCTTAACTCTAAGATGGAAACTAACTAGACTCGTCAATCCCAATGAGGATTGAATGGCATGGGAACCAAAATGAAAAAAGAGTAAATAAACTATTACACCCATGGAAGGAAGGATCTATCATCGAGTAGATGGTAAACAAAAAATATGGATGTGCTAGTCAATCTAGCCGGACAAGGGTGGTCCTATATGCAGTTCCAAGGGGAATGAAAGGAAAATAAAACATTCTCGAGGGAGATATTCTATGATAAATGAAAATGAAAAGATTTTTTACCTAAATAGGACCACATTCTTGAGAGGGAAAAGGGATTTGATGGTGTATTCCTACACACAAGCCTACTAATACCCAATCATAGAAGTGCTTGAGAAAATAAATCCAATGTATATAAATTTAAATTAAAAAGTGCACCTACTTTAATTATTCAAGGAAAAAATGCATTTGGATGAATTATAAAATAAGGAAAATTCATGCATATTCATTTGGAGTGCTCAAAGGGAGTTGTAGTACTCTTGGATTGCAAACCCCCATTCAACGAGGATGGGGTAGTAAGTAATTAAGGATAGATGGGAACTATGCCCCCTATTCTTTTAAATCTAGAATTATATGAGAATGCAATGAATCTAGAGAGACATAATCCATTAAGGACTATTATATATATGGACATATAAATATGCACTATGGATACAGGATGTGAAATGAAAATGTAGATCACCAATATATTTTATAATTACATAAGATGATGCAAATTACAAGGTAGGGATAGTTCAATGATGTCCTGAACCTTGAAAGGGCCTATAGTAATTCCCTCTAGTTGGTTTCTCAATCTGTTGTAAATATAGTGTCCCTTTGGGCTCTTGAGAAGTTTAGCCTTTGTTCTTTAAAAAACTCCAACCCCTTCTACTTATTGGATGATTCCTTTTATCCTCTATCGAATGTTGAGTGGTTTCCCTCTTTAACACACATGAATCCCAAAATATTAAAGGAGGTTGAGGTGGTTGAAAGAAATTAGTAATATTGGGCATCTCGTGGAAGGGTAAAATCACAAATCTGGGTAACAGTTTCATGAGAATTGGGTCACGAAAATTGCTAATGGCTTGTTTTCAACCGAACTCTTGAATTTTTTTGGATGAAAAAGTTTTTAGTTGAACTTATTTTTTGGGAGAAAGTTAAATCTAATGAAATCGTTGAAAAATATAACAAAAATTTTAAATCTAAGAACAATTTTTCGTTAAAACTAACTTTCGGCCGAACTAATAGTTTGACTGAAAACCTGTAGCTATGGTACTTTTCAGAAAAGTATGTGTTCACTTCACCTTGCTCCAACTTGGGGAGGAGAAGAATCTTTAAAAAAAATCTAAAATATAGGATTGGGATCCCTTTCCAATCATTTTCTACATTGTTTTGGATGAGACTAATTGGGTGGGTAGGTTGTCGTTTTCATGGAATGCATTTTTTCTATTTTCATAGAAATTTAAGAATTTATTTGCAAATTCAATATTACTATCTTAATGGAGGTTGGATATTGGTATCCTAATACAATGTCCTCTCCTCCAATCACCATGGCACACATCGAATATATTAACTTGTAGTCATCAATAATTAGTTCAACTTTATTACATTTTTCATCACAAGAGGTTGCTCTGTCTCCCAAAATTGCAGCTTGGAAGTTGGATGTGGGGTAAACAAATAGGTCTAATTTATTTGCAATCATTTTTTCTATAAAATTGTGTGAATTTACACTATCTATGATGATTCAGGAGCATTGTCAGCAAAGCTACATGGGATGACAACACAACGCCTAGCACGCCTTTTGAGTAATTTTTTTTTTTTTTTTGTAAAGATGGCATATCTCAGAGAACTTCTAAGTAAATGATGAATTAGAGAAGTTTTAATGGTTGGAGGTTGAATGATCATGTCAAACCAGAAGAGATCATATCATCCTTTAGTTATTTTATTTTGACGTGGATCTGAAGATTCACCTTAAATTGTCTATCATAGACGTTTATTGTAATAGGAACAAGCAGATGTATTTTATTTCTATCAGGTGGGTAGTTGGAGAGAACCCTAGAGGACCTCTTGTATATGTAGATGCATTAGATGCCTAAATAAGACTGTTGCAGATTAGTAGGAGATAGTTGTTCTTGAATGGAAGTTGTTTTTAGAACTGTAGACATTTACACTTGAATGAATATAACAGAGGGATATTGACTCAATGCATGGTGTTGCTACTGTTTACAATTTCCCTGTTATTTTTTGTTTTCATGAATGAATGAGTTGTGTTGTTGAGCATATGATACTATGAAGTATTGGGATAATTTTCAAATCTTTTCTCTTCATTGAGTTCATGCAAGGTGTGTATATAGTCTGCAAGGAGTGCGTTGATAGAGTCTGTTTCGACTCAGAATATCAGAAGAGATAGCATGAAACTTCCATTTGTAAGGAGTGCAAAAGGACTCCTGCAAGGTGTGCAAAGTCGCCCGTAAGAAGCTAAGTCTTGCGTAAGGATCTGTTGCAAGGAGTGCACATATTTGAAATTCGACTAAAAGTCGAAGTATCCCTCTAAGGAGTCAAAGGGTTCAAGAAATAAAGCTCAAGAGAGATAGCAGGGAGAAATCTTCAAAGGGAGAGAAGCTCTAAACATTTCACGAGTCATTGACTAAGATCCGTCCAGGAGGGAGCGAGATCGTTGGATCTGAGCAAAGCGCACGAGTTTTAAGTCTCTGCATGCATGTAGGAGTGAGGATTCGGCGAATTCCGGACGAGGTTAGGGACCGTCCATCGTCCAGGGGGACAGTTGGTGTAATATCCAAAACTCCAGAGCAAGAGCACTTCAAAAGTTTCATGGATAAGGAGAAAGAGAAATCCGAAGGCTGAAATAGATCTAGGTCATTGGTTTCCAGGAGATACGTTTTGATAGATCTGAGACTTCAGGAAAAGTCACTTTGGAAGGTTCCGGTCGTGGAGTGTGAAAAAATCTCGAAGTCCCAAAGGCCGAAGGAGATCACAACTGTCCATTTGAGGCAGACACATGAATGGCATATATTACCTCCGTTAGTTCAGTGCTCTGGAAGTGTAAGGTGTTAGAGTGGGAAGAATGACCGAAGTCGTAAATCCCGGAGTCACTATGAAGTGTTGATTTGAGCAAGGTTTATGGACCGTCGATCATGTTGTGGATTCAACGCTCTGCGAGTTTAGAACTTGAAGGATTTGTGCAGAAGTGTTTTCGTATTTTTTTCGAAGCCGAAAGTCTGAAGCGCTTTACATGCAAATAAGGATATAGTGTCTGTTAGTGTGAGATTTGGAAAAGGGTGCTAAGAAAGAAGGACTGCGGATAACAATCAATCTGAGAATAAAAAATCGATGGTGGGGAAACATTGCGGGAAGCAGAGGAAAAATTAGAGAACGTGCTAGTTCGCAACCCGTTATTCGCTAGTGACGTTGATCTCATTGGGACAATGGATCAACGACCATGATTCAATCGATATTGGGTGAGAAATTTTCTAATTATGGGGACATAACTCTCCAATAAAGAGTGAGTACGTTGGCAACCTTCAATTACTATGAACCGTCGATCGACAAGAAAATTAGTAACGATCAGATCGTGACCGTGAAAACCCCGAGGGTTATAACAAGGCCTGTGTTTGATTGAGTTGGAGACCTGCAAGGTCTCAAGGAGCTGATCCATCTTGAGAATATTTAACGATCCTTGACTGATAAGTCAAGAAGCCTCGAGGGAGAGTAAGGGGTTCTACGTCAAGTGGTATCAGAGATGAAAATAACTCAAAGTTGTACTATGTGTGTGAGAACCAGTCAGCACAATTCCACCGAGGAGACATGTGGAGCCACCTATAGCCATTTTCATTGTAGAACGAGAAATGAGAGAACTAAGTGCCATATTGGAAGTGATGGAAGAAGCGTAGAGAAGAGCACCTAATGCTGGAGACGTCAGTGATGCAAAAAGTGAAGAGATAGAGGTCGAAGAAGAAGTTGTAGTGGGAGATGTTTTCGAAGAACGCTTGATAAAATATATTGTGAAGTTGGGAGCTAGATAAAATATAGACATCCCAATGTACGAAGTCAATTTGGATTTTGAAGAGCTGTTGGATTGGATAAGATCCATGGAAAAGTATTTCAACTATGAATATGTCGATGAAGAGAATAAGGTGAGACATGTTGTCACGAGATTGAAAGGACATGCAGCACTATGGTGGGATGAACTGTAGGATGACAGGCAAAGAAAAAGTAAGAAAAACATTAAGAGTTGGGATAGAATGATATCCAAGATGAAGGCTAAGTTCATTCCAAAGGTTTATCAGATAAATCTGTTCAGGAAGATGCAGAACCTGAGACACAAAGGAATGACAGTGAAAGAGTACACAAAATAGTTTTACAAGCTGAACATTAGGACTGGACAGAGGGAGAGAGATGAAGAGAAATTTTCCAGGTACATAAATGGCCTAAGATATGATATCCACAATGAAATCAGCATGATATTGATGAGGATAGTAGAGGAGGCATATCAATATGCATTGAAAGTAGAGGAGAAGTTGGCCAGAAAAAAAATCCAGCGAGGCAGAGTTAGAAGCCTGAATAGAGGTAAAGGAGTTGCCCATGATAAGGCATAGAAGCCCAAGGGAGAGGATGAGAAAACACACAGTCACTCAGAAAGAGGATGAAGCTCCATAGGGAGACAACCTGGTGGGAGAAATTATTTTTCCAGAGGAAGAGGAAGAAGCAGAGCAGGAGAAATAATATGTTATACCTATGGAAAGCCAAGACACAAGTCTTGGGAATGTCTCGAGAAAAAGAAAGGAGGAGGTGCATCTCACATTTCATAAGAATGGAAAGGGAATATTGAAGTAGAAGGTGTATAGGATGGAAAATCTCTGATGTTGAAGAAGGTTCTCTTGAAGCCAAAACCAGAAGCTGAAAAACCAGTGCAGAGGAACAGTTTGTTCAGGATAGCTTCCAAAACAAAAGACAGAGTATGCAAGGTAATAATTGATAGTGGGAGCACTGATAATATAGTATCCATAGATATGGTGGATAAATTGGAGTTGGAGACAACTACACATCCAAACCCATATAAGGTCTCATGTTTGTAAAAAGGACACTAGGTAATGGTAACTAAACAATTCATTTGAATTTAAAATAGGTGGATATGAGATGAGATTCTGTGTGATGTAATTCTCATGGATGTATGTCATGTTTTATTGGGAAGACCATGGTAGTTTGATAGGAATGTCATTCATGATGGGAGGAAGAACACTTACACTTTGGAAAATAATGGTAGAACACACATGTTGCAGCCAATAGAGGAGAAGAAAGTCAAGGAAGAAGCCATCACAAGCATATTTCTCATGAGTGGGAGGAAATCCTAAGTGAATTCAAGAAGAAATAGGAGATGCAGTTCATTGTAGTGAGGAAACCTATAGTTTTCCTTACAAGTACTTCTATGGATGATTTGCCTGAAGAAGTTTAGGATCTTTTGGAGAATTTTTCTGATATAGTATATGTAACACACCTAAACCCTAAGTGATATTTTAAGGGGAGGGGTATCATAATTTCTCTTTTCCTTAACTCTCTATAGGTTCCCATTTCTTCATATTGCAGGTTCTTCCAAACCCACAGGCTCTTTCCTATCCCCTTCCAAGGATTTGAGCAACAGATACTGGCTCCCCAGGCTAGCGCCTTCCTTCATACGACCTCAGGCTATGACCACACACCTATCCAAAAGGTGCTTCATGACTTTGAATGTCAGGTATTTGCTTGTGAGCCAACCCTGACTCTCTCGTCTCCTGAACTCCCGAAATTTGAACTAGATCCTAGCACGTGCTAGCTCCTCCCTTAACCTTCATCAATGTGACCCCTAGATATGACCTGGGGCCAATATTTTGAGCTCTTTAGGACTTCACAATTCATGAAGATGGAGGAATTCTCATCTCTCTTCTTCCAACTCCTGATTTTACGAATTTCCTCGGGACCAGATGTACGGTCCATGCTCCTCTCACAATCCAATGGTTCAGATCAACTCGCGAGTTATTACAACTTTGCCTTTGACTTTCCTGATTTGCAAGTCAGCAAAATGTTGATCTCCCACCACGTGTCCTATCTAGATGGACGACTAGGAATGTTGTGGCTCTTGGCTCCTTGGGAATTCACCTTCTTCCCTAACTTGGAAGATTCCAAACATTTCAAAGGCCTCGACCTTGGATCCTTCTGCGAGTCCTTGATTTTGGGTCTCATCTGTGTTTCTGAAAACACTATCTCTCCTAAGATTATGTACTTGGAATAAGTCTGACTCTTGTCCACTCCTTGCACCATCCCCTCTTAGCTTCTTGAACTTGCTCAGTCTCCCAAGGAATTCTACCCTTCTACGTCTTCCAAAAGACTATCCTTCAACACTCCGTCCAAGTGTTGGCCTGGTGTGCTATTTGCACAGGTCTTCCTATAGAGTGTTTGACAACTTAGTGAGTATATGAATTGATTTGACGACTGGGATGGCCTTTCCTCCCATTAAACAGTTCGCATCCATCCCCTCTGTCATATTCTTAAGTCATCTATAGTTCCTATTTCTCTGGTAGTTCGGGTAACTTGACTATCGTGAAATTCGACCTCCTAGAGCTTCGAGCTCTTGAGATTACGAAACCTTCAAAAGATAACTCCACTTTAACTCACAATCCATGAACTCAAATATCATGGATCGGACGGTCGAGGGAAGTCCCGTAGGACCCATAGATATACAGTCTAGGTCGACTTCACGACTTCGGCTTTTGGAGGTTTAGTCTCACCAACACGCGATTCACCCATCGCTCAAGCTCTGAACTCATAGATCCGACGGTCAAGGTGGGTCCCGATAGATCCTTGGGTCTACGACCCAGATCACATCGCAACTTCGGGTTTTAGAGGATCTGTCCCCTTCATGATGATTACCAACATTCATCAAACTTGCAAAGACTGAAGGAGTCAAGGCGTTAATGCATGGGATCCTTCTTCCAATCTAACAGTCGCTATAGAACTTGGATCCTCCTGAAAGGGTCTCATCCATTCATTTTTCAAACAAAAGGATATTCCCTTTCAATACTTGAATCTCATTATCCTTCTTGAGCTTCATCATTTATGAAGGACTTAAGAGCTTTGCGCTCTTTCTCCTGGACTTAACACTTAGAAGGGTCTTATGCACACCCCTTTTGCTCCTTCATCAAGTCCAGAACTTAAGAGGTTCTCGACCTCTGCTTGCCTCATAGAGACTCTGTGCATATCAACACTACCTCTTGTGAGCTTAACAGACTCCATCCTCCCAGAGACTTTGGGAAACTGGGAGTGTCGACGTGCACCCGTGAAAACCGTGGCCAAGGTCGATGAACTCACAGTCCACTTAAGCCACTACAGGGATCGAGCATTTACATATACAAATAAGACAACTCCATACTTACTTAAATACACAATTTAAAAAATAATAAAGAGATACGGTATAATCATTAAGCAAACATGCACGTCCCTGATTCATTCACATGATATCCAACTTTATTACATAGTTATAGATTATTTACACAGGGTATGAGAATACTTATCTATTACAAGTTGCAGCTAGCTAACTGATTGTGGGTGTGTGCCTTTTCTCCCAACCATAGGCTCAGAGGCATTCATTCTTAACACTCTAGCCACCCCCATTCCAAGCCATGATATCACTAGGGAACTATGCCATCTCTCAAAGACCTTCTCTCTGTCACCGTATCCCTGTGAGGTTTATCAGATGCTTCCTCAACATCAAACTTGCGTTTGGGTCCTTTGGGTCGTTCTCTCTACACTTCCTTTGGGTTCCCGCATCCCATTCCAAGCTTTTTCTCCCGTCTGGTGTCTCTCCTCTTGCTACTCTCTTTTCCTTACCATTTCCGTGTGTATGTTTCTTACCTCCCTTCTTTTGGAAGCTTTTTTACTTATCCTTTTCCTTCTATCAGAAGGAAGCTCGGGTCTGCAGGTTTCTGTGGTACTTTAGGCTGACATCCCATGTTTCCATTCATGAGGGTGGTTGATTATTCAACCACCATTCCTTTCCTTCATTAACTAATTTCTTTCCTCTAGATATATCATGGCTCGTACTTCAAGGCTTCACCCCCACAACAATTAGTTATGGGCAATTTAAAAATAATACATTTACATCATCCACATGCCTTAGCATGGTAATCCTATTTTATGATTAATTACAAGCTGGGGGAAACATGGTGTTACAATTCCCTCCCCCTTAAAGGAACACCATCCTCGATGTTCTTTCTTAGAAACACTTGTCATGCCTTTCTCATTCAACCACTTTAGAAGTCTTGACCTTCTTTCTCGGTCATGTCCATTTTCAGACCCTTAATCTTCATCACCTGATTTCAATAATTCTTGAACAACAAGCACATTAATCACAATTTTATGCGAAAATATCTTACTGTTGTTCAAAATTCAAGAGAAAAAATTCATAATCTAGCACAATACTTATCTGTGCAGTTCGTGGGTTTGCATCCACATGACTATCTTTTTATCCAATCTCACTTTTTCTCCCAGACATACCCATTGTGTGCATGATCCCAATCAATAGTTTACAAGAACTATTAGAGTTTCCTCTCCCTTGCGGTCACTCACCCTCTAGGCCTAGGCTAAGGCATCCCCTTCTCTATTATACAGTTCCTCAGGTGATCCATCTTTCCTTGCTAAGGATTTCTTGCACACGAATAATTTCAGAGAATTTATCAAGCCTTCCAGTCAAGGTGTCCCTCAAACTTGCTCTGTCGAGGTGTCCCTTCAGCTTGTGTTACCTCAACACAAAATATTCCATGAGATCATGACTTACCATGAGGTTCTCATGTCTCAACAATGGCCTCTTTCATGCTCTTCAACTTGACAACCTTCTTCTATCTTTTCTGGACATATCTTTTCTTCTCACTTGTATCACAGGTATACAAAATTCATGATACATCATTATAAATTATAAATTTCATAATTTTATTGCAAATCTATCACCCACAAATTTTCCAATCTCTTCGTTTATTTTCAGATTTGTTCCACACGGAACTAGATTCACAAGCATGGGACTTTCTTCCCCATAGAAGTTTAGCTCAGCAGGAAATTAATCTTCCTTATGGGCTTACAAAATTTCCATATCCAAGACTCTTTCTTCCTGCAAGTCAACTTTCCTCAGCCAAACAAATTGTTAGTTTTCATGCACACTATATTTTCGTTGCATACTAGTAGTGGCTCATAAACAATTTCAGAATTGTGCATACTAACAATCCAATTCATTTTCTCAAAAAGGAAATACCATTCCTTACAGTTTGGCTCAGCAGGCAAATGGTCTTCCTGATGGGCTTACAACACTGCCATATCCAAGACCCTTTTCCTCCTGTAGTTCATTCTTTACACAGCCAAACAAACTTTTAGTCTCTCATGCATCCATGTATATATATCTATATTCAAAACCATGCATACTAACAATTCATGATATCCATATAAACATGAAAAGGGAATCCCATTCCTTTTCTATGCCTCATTTCAACATACCAAACCTTTCAAAACATAATTCAACATTTCAAAGGATTTAACAAATGTGCCAATATTCATGGCCACATTCATACCCAATGCACTCTTGCATTGATTTCAAGTTTGTCACACTTTATAACAGGTTCTTGGACATTGTGTGTTGGAATTTGACCAACCTCTTCACCACATGGCTTATTCATTTTCATTTACTCTTACAGAAGGACCATGCTTCTTGTTATATGTCAATCATGATCCAAAATCAGTACACATGAAACTTAAAAGTCTCACATGGATGCACCCAAGCATTTTGCCTTCGTTAGTAACCAGGGTGCCAACACTCATGGCCACCCAAGAAATTCTATTTTCCTTAATACCTCTATAACTTAAGTAGAGTACTGGAAGGTCATGCTTCCTTAATGGGAAATCCATCATCTTCCCTCTTATGTAAACATGCATTCCATGCAACATACTAACTATGAGCACCTTCATTCCCATAAAACTAGTCCCCACAACCACTGTCTAATCGTAGAGTGCTAAACTCTATCTCCTTGACTGGCCCGTAGGAACTTCATTTTCTCCTCATGCGACCAAGAGTTGTGACCTTGGATTTATTCTTTTCAGGCTCTATCCTTTTAGCTCCTGTTTCCAGGCGCCATGATCCTGGCTTAACCCCTTGTTTGCAATTCGACGGTGAATATCCGTCTTCCCACAAGTCCAACGGTTGCAAGGGATTGTGAAACCTCAACTAGATCACGGTTTAATTCTCCTTCTGATCTCCACAATGAATATAGGTCGTCCGATATACGATCGGACCCCAAACTCAAAACAAAACTATATTGAGTTTAATTTACGGGTACAGGTCCTGGCATTAACCCGCATGCGTATATCTTCCCCGCAATGAATACGGGTCATCGATCTTATCGAACAACTGGCATTTAATCTGTTAAATCCAGTGGATCTTGAAATTGATCTGACCAATGAGATCAGTTTCCTACTGATGAATGACTCATGTTCACTTCCACTGTCAGGTTCTTGATTGACCTGATTCGATCAGGGTTTTCTCTCGCGATCCTCATGATCTCGATCTGTAGTTGATCGAACGGATTTCTACGATCTCTTAGTAAAGGTTTTTGACCTTTTGAGTCAACATAGATCATTTGGTTCAGATGCACCTGCATCATACAATCAGTCTTCACTGCCAAAGGTTCACACCTCCAACATTCAGGTTCTCCTTCCTGAGTCATACCCTACTTGGGTATCCATGGCATACAACTGCCCTTTCAAAATTCTGTTCATAAAATGAGACAATTAAAATGTTTCAGAAGGGATTCTCACCCAATCTTTTCATACCTATTCTTGTCTGCTAGCACCCTCTTTCTAATTTTTACCTCATCAGTAGTGCTTTAGGGGGATTCTTATAGTCCTCTCAACAATCGTTTGACTGCAACCTTCCCATGGTCATCCTCTTCTTGAGGTTGCCCATCATTGGTAACTATCTTCCTCAATAGTTCCAATTCCTTTTTACACACAACATGCATCATTGGTTGGAATATCAATTAAAATGCATGTATCATCCATTCAAATACATAAAGCATCTTCAAAATTCCTAGCATATCTTTATGCTCTTACTCACATTATCCTCAAAGGTTTTCATGAATGCAATACAGACAGTTCTCAACTATTTCTTCAGTAATACAATCGTCATCACTACGTGTCAAAACATTTACCTTGATTAGTAAATCAACTTTCTTATTCCAGAGAAAACATAACACATAGAAAGAAAGGAGTTAGGGGCTCTCCCCTTTTTCCCACTCCTTCCACACAACCTGGGGATTTAAACCCAACTGAGTTATTTTTAAGGCCTTACTTCATTTTCTTAATGTGTCTTCAACCAATCCTATTCGATAAAAAATACTCATTTATCCATTCTCTTTTCCCAGCTGTACTTGTTCTCATAGCTGCTCATCTAAGACCTACAACTTTGCAATCAATTCAAAGTTATTAGGGTGGACAAGTGTTCCTCCTTTTTCCTCTTCTTGGCTTTTGCAATTTATTCCAGGTTGGGATCTCCCTGCTCTTTTCCTTGAGAAGCCTTGGTTAGGCCTCACTCTATCCTTTTTGGATATAGCAACATGCTTTAATAGCAATCTTTTTTGCTCATAGTGGGCCATGAATCTGTGCAAATTGCACATTATCATTCGGTTCTCAGAGTGGTTAACATTCAGTTGTTAGTCTTCCTGTTACACATTTTATTTTAAAATGTAATCTAGGATTCTTATACAGACAAGATTTGTAGCCCATTTCCCAACCTTCTGAAATTATTAGGGTTGTGACTCTGTTCTTCTGACAGATTCCTTATACAGTTTTCCACAATTATTAGGGTTGTGACTTTGTTCTTATGACAGAGTCCTTACACAAGTTCCTTCATAGGGAACTTCTTCCGCGTGCAACTTCCTCATTACATATCCATCACTATATGTGATGGCCTCAACGTTGAATTAGCTTCAGCTTGTTAATAATAATTATTTAAGGGACATAGACATGCATTTATGACATGCATCCAGATTATGTATCCACACATATTCTAGTTTTTGTGAACTTACATCCATGATGTACTTAGATATATTCATAATCATAAGCTTGTATGTAGCTTTCATAGGTATGTATCACAACCCACATAAAATATTTAATTTTAATATTAGTCAACTCAGGATTGTTCACAATCCTTCTCATGTGATCCTCAAAGGAATAATCATTTGCCTCTTATCATGACAACAGAGCATATTTTCTCATTTACTCTTTCATTTATTTATATTAGTATTTCCTGAGGAAGTGGATTACATTCCCCTCAAGATATCATTTGAAACAGAACTTTCATGACTCTTCATAATGGATTCAACCATGCATCCATGGTATTCATTCAATCTTGGCAAGCACAATGCTTGCCTCACATTTCACTCAACTAGGAAGTCACCTCGTGCCTTTAGTATACCTATACTCTTACATCATACATGTTCATCACTTCTACATTTAATATCATTCATACCTAACTGGTATTGATATCAGGATTCATATCCTCTTCCCAAAGATCTTCCAAGCATCCTTATGATCATGTATACACATTCATCTATATGTAGGTGCATCTATTGCACCTTTTCACCTCATTCATTCACTTGATAGTTTAATTTCATCATTAGTGTCCTTTAGTTTGAGATTCCAGTCACATACAAGACTAATATCATATTCATATCTCATATTGATGTTGCCTTCTCTCATGAAAATAACCAACCAGGGTCACTTTCCTCTTTATGTGACAACATCTAGCGAGAAAACCTTCTTGCCTCAACATCCATAGGGTTTTACCCATCTCACTTTTCCTCTTTGTGTTACTCGTGCATGAGCCCAAGTAGGCCAAGTGTTGTAACCATGCTCTGATACCAATTTGTAACACACCCGACCCCTAAGTGATATTTTAACGGGTGGGGTACCATAATTTCTCTTTTCCTTAACTCTCTCTAGGTTCCCCTTTCTTCATATTGTAGGTTCTTCCAAACCCATGGGCTCTTTCATGGACCCTTTGAAGGATTTGAGCAACAGGCGTTGGCTCCCCAGGCTAGCTCCTTCCTTCATAAGAACTCAGGCTATGACCACACGCCTATCCAAAAGGTGCTTCGCAACTTCACATGTCAGGTATCTGCTTGTGATCCAACCCTGACTCTAACGACTCTCGAACTCTAAACTATATCCTAGCACGTGCTAGTTCCTCCCTTAAACTTCATCAATGTGACCCCTCGCTATGACTCAGGGACAATCTTCCGAGCACTTCGGGACTTCCCATTTCACAAAGTTGGAGGACTTCTCATCTCTCTTCTTCCGACTCTCAATTTTTCGAAGTTCCTTGGGACCATATCTATGGTCCATTCTCCTCTCGCGATCCAATGGTTCATATCAACTTGTGAGTTCAGACTTTGCGAGTTCTTACAACTCTACCTTTGACTTTCTCGATTTTCAAGTCAATGGAATGTTGATCTCCCACCACGTGTCCTGTCTCGATGGATGTCTAGGATTGTTGCAGCTCTTGGCTCCTTGGGTATTTTCCTTCTTCCCTGACTTGGAAGATTCCAAACATTTCAAAGGCCTCGACCTTTGATCCTTCTGCGAGTCCTTGATTTTGGGTCTGGTCTGTGTTTTTGAAAACGCTATCTCTCCTGAGCTTCCGGACTTGGAATAAGTCTGACTCTTGTGCACTCCTTGCACCATCCCCTCTAAGATTATCTAACTATCTCAGTCTCCTAATGAATTCTACCCTTATACATCTTCCAAAAGACTGTCTTTCAACACTCCGTCCAAGTGTTGGCCTAGTGTGCTCCTTGCACAAGTCTTCCTCCAGAGTGTTTGACAACTCAATGAGTATCTGAATTGATTTGATGACTGGGATGGCCTTTCCTCCAGTTAAACGGATCACATCTATCCCCTCTGTCAGATTCTTAAGTCATCTATAGTTCTTGTTACTCTGGTAGTTCGGGTAACTTGACTATCGTGAAATTTGACCTCCCGGAGCTTCGAACTCCCAAGATTCTGAAAGCTTCAAAAGCTAACTCCACTTTAACTCAAAATCCACGAACTCAAATCTGATGGATCGAATGTCCGAGGGGAGTCCCATAGGACCCATAGATCTACGGTCTAGTTCGACTTCACGACTTTGGCTTTCGAAGGTTTAGTCGCACCAACACACGATTCTCCCGTTGTGCGAACTCCGAACTCACAGATATGACAGTTAAAGTGGGCCCTGATAGATACTTGGATATATGGCCCAAATCACATTACAACTTCGTGTCTTGAAAGATCCGTCCCCTTCACGATGATTACCAACATTCGTCGAACTTGTGAAGACTGAAGGAGTTGAGGCATTAACACCTTCCCTCCTTCTTCCAATATAACGGTCACTATAGACCTTGGATCCTCCTGAGAGGGTATCGTTCGTTCATTTTCCAAATGAAAGGATATTCCCCTTTGATACTTGAATATCGCTATCCTTCCCGAGCTTCATCAGTTATGAAGGACTTAAGAGCTTTGCGCTCTTTCTCCTGAACTTAACACTTATAAGGGTCTTCTACACACCCCCTGCGCTCCTTCATCAAGTCTATAAATTAAGAGGTTCTCGAACTCTATCGGCCTCATAGAGACTCTATGCATATCAACACTACCTCTCTTGAGCTTAACAGACTCCATCCTCCCAAAGACTCTGGGACACTGGGAGTGTCGACGTGCACCCGTGAAAACCGTGGCCAAGGTCGATGAACTCACAGACCACTTATTTTAACTTAAGCCACCATAGGGTTCGGGCATTTACATATACAAATCATACAACTCCATACTTACTTAAATACACAATTTAAACAAGAATAAGGAGATAGAGTATAATCATTAATCAAACATGCACATCCCTGAGTCATTCATAGGATATCCAACTTTATTACATAGTTACATCTCATTTACACAGGGTATGAAAATACTTATCTATTATAGGTTGCAACCAGCTAATTGACTCTGGGTGTGTGCCCTTCCTCCCAACCATGGGCTCAGAGGCATTCATTCTTATCACTCTGGCCACCACCATGCCAAGCCATGATATCACTAGGGAACTATGCCATATCTCAGAGACCTTATCTCTGTCACCATATCCCTGCGAGGTTATCATATGCTTCCTCAACATCAAGCTCATGTTCGGGTCCTTCAGGTTGCGTTCTCTACACTTCCTTTGGGTTCCTGCATCCTCTTCTGAGCTTTCACTCTCGTTTGGTGTCTCTCCTCTTATTGCTCTCTTTTCCTTACTGTTTCCATGTGTATGTTTCTTACCTCCCTTATTTTAGAAGGTTTTTGACTTATCATGTTCCTTATGTCAGAAGGAAGCTTGAGTATGCAGGTTTTTGTGGTACTTCAGGCTGACAACCCATGTTTTCATTCATGAGGGTGGTTGATTATTCAACCACCATTCCTTTCCTTCCTTAACTTATTTCTTTACTCTAGAGATACCATGGCTCGTACATCAAGGCTTCACCCCCCCAACAATCAGTTACAGGAAATTTAACAATAATACATTTACATCGTCCACATACCTTAGCATGGAAATCCTATTTTATGATTAATTACAAGCTGGGGGAAACAGGGTGTTACAATTCCCTCCCCCTTATAGTAACACCGTCCTCGATGTTATTTCTCAGAAACACTTGTCATGCCTTTCTCATTCAGCCACTTTAGAAGTATTGACCTTCTTTCTCGGTCAGGTCCTTTTTTCAGACCGTAAATCTTCATCACCTACTTTCAATAATTATTGGAAAACAATCACATTAATCACAATTTTATGTGAAAACATCTTACTGTTGTTCAAAATTCAAGAGGAAAATTTCATAATCTAGCACAATACTTATCTCTTCAGTTCGTGGGTTTGCATCCACATGACTGTCTTGTTATCCAGGCTCACTATTTTTCCCAGACATGCCCATTGTGTACATGATCACAATCAATAGTTTACAAGAACTATCGGAGTCTCCTCTCCCTTGTGGTCACTCACCCTCTAGGCCCAGGCTCAAGCATCCCCTTCTCTGCTATACAGTTCCTCGGGTGATACATCTTGCCTTGCCAAGGCTTTCTCACACATGAATAATTTTAGAGACTTTATAGAGCCTTATAGTTGAGGCATCCCTCAGACTTGCTCTGCCGAGGTGTCCCTCTGGCTTGTGTTACCTCAACACAACATATTCCAGGCAATCATGACTTACCACGATATTCTCATGTCTCAACAGTGGCCTCTTTCATGCTCTTCAGCTTGAGATTTTTCTTCTGTCCTTTCTAGATAGATATTTTCTTCTCACCTGTATCACAGGTATACAAAATTCATGAGACATCATTCTAAATTCTAAATTTCAGAATTTTATTGCAAATATGTCACCCACAGATTTTCCAATCTCTTCGTTTATTTTAAGATCTGTTCCACATGGAACTAGATTCACAAGCATGGGACTTTCATCCCCATATCAGTTTAGCTCAACAGGAAATCGATCTTCCTTATGGTCTTACAACATTGCCATATCCAATACTCTTTCTTCCTACAAGTCAACTTTCCTCAACCAAACAAATTGTTAGTTTTCATGCACACTATATTTTCATCGCATACTTGCAATGGCTCATAAACAATTTCAAAATTGTGCATACTAACAATCCAATTCACTTTCTCAAAAAGGAAATATCATTCCTTGCAGTTTTCCTCAGTAGGCAATTGGTCTTCCTTATGGGCTTACAACACTTCCATATCCAAGATCCTTTTCCTCCTACAATTCATTCTTTACACTGCCAAACAAACTGTTAGTCTCTCATGCATCCATGTATATATATCTATATTCAAAACCATGCATACTAATAGTTCATCACATCCATATAAACATGGAAAGGGAATCCCATTCCTTGTTTATGCCTCATTTCAACATACCAAACCTTTCAAAACGTAATTCAACATTTCAAAGGATTTAACAAATGTGCTAATATTCATGGTCACATTCATACCCAATGCACACTTGCATTGATTTCAAGTTTGTCACACTTTATGCCAGGTTCTTGGCCATGGTGTGTTGGAATTTAACCAACCTCTTCACCACATGGCTTATTCATTTTCATTTACTCTTACAGCAGGACCATGCTTCCTGTTATATGCCGATCACGATCCCAAATAAGTACACATGAAACTTAAAAGTCTCACATGGATGTACCCAAGCATTTTGTGTTCGTTAGTAACTAGGGTGCCAACACTCATGGCCACCCAAGAAATTCTATTTTCCTTAATACCTCTATAACTTAAGTAGACTACTATAAGGTCCTCCTTCCTTAATGGGAAATCCATCGTCTTCCCTCTTATGTAAACATGGATTCCCTCAATGCATTCCATGCAAAATGATAACTATGAGCACCTTGATTCCCATAAAACCAGTCCTCGTGACCATTGTCTAATCATAGAGTGCTAAAATCTATCTCCCTTGATTGGCCCAGAGGAACTCCATTTTCTATTCATGCGAACAAGATTTGTGACCTCGAATTTATTATTTTCAGGCACTATCCTTTCAGCTCTTGTTTCCAGGTGCTATGATATCGGCTTATCCCCTTGTCTACAATTCGACGATGAAGATCCATCATCCCATAGATCCAATGGTTGCAAGGGATTGTGGAACCTCAACTAGCTCGCGATTTAATTCTCCTTCTGATCTCCACAATGAATAATGGTCGTTCGATCTACAATTGGACCCCAAAATAAAAACAAAACTATATTGAGTTTAATTTATGGGTACAAGTACTAACATTAACCCGCGTGCATATATCTTCCCTGCAATGAATACGGGTCGTCGATCTTAACACCCGTTATAAAATGCCAGTTGGTTAAGTGAAGTTGATGTCCACAAGTATGGAAGGTTAGTGTAGGAGCTCATGGATAGGAGTCCATAAATTTTCTTCCCAGAGGAGTATGATGCAGGAGCATCATTAGCAAAGCTACATAGGATGACATCACAACGCCTAGCGCACCTTTTGAGTAAAATTTTAATTTTTTTTTGAAAGATGGTGTATCTTAGAGAACTTCTGAGTAAATGATGAATCAGAGAATTTTTAATGGTTGGAGGTTGAATGATCGCGTCAAAATAGAAGGGATCAGATCTTCCTTTAGTTATTTGATTTTGACGTAGATCTGAAGATTCACCTTAAATTGTGTGTCACAAACGTTTATTGTAATAGGACTAGGTAGTTGTAAGATTTTATTTCAATCAGGTAGGTAGTTGGAGGGAACCCTATAGGACCTATTGTCTATGTAGATGCATTGGATGCCTGAATAAGATTGCTGCAGATTAGTAGGAGATAGTTGTTACTGAATGGAAGTTGTTTTTTTGAACTGTATCCATTTACACTTGAATGAATATAACAAAAGGATATTGACCCAATGCATGGTGTTGCTACTGTTTATAGTTTCTGTGTTATTTTTTGTTTTCATGGATGAATGAGTTGTTTTGTTGAGCATATGATACTGTGAAGTATTGGGATAAGTTTCAAATCATTTATCTCCATTGAGTTCATGCAAGGTGTGCATATAGTCTGCAAGGAGTGCGTTGACAGAGTCTATTTCGAATCAGAAGCTCAGAAGAGATAGCGTTAAAATTCCATTTGCAAGGAGTGCAAAGGGACCACTGCAAGGTGTGCACAGTCGTTCACAAGACCATAACTCTTGTGTAAGGATATGTTGCAAGGAGTGCACAGATTCAAAATTCGACTAAGGGTCAAAGTAGCCCTCTGAGGAGTCAAAGGGTTCGAGAAATAAAGCTCAAGAGGGATAGCGAGGGGAAATATTTAAATGTAGTGAATCTCTGAAGATTTCATGAGTCATCGGCTAAGATCTGTCTAGGAGCAAGCTGTAACAACCCTAGCTAAATGATTGCTTAAGATTTATCAAGTATAGTTAATTAAATAATTAGCTGTCCTAATGTGTATTAGCTAAGTAATGATTAATTATTAATAATATTAATTAATTAATTATTTATTTATTTTTTAATATATGTTGATTAATTAACACATTTAATGTTTGGGGTAACGGATTAAAGGCTTAATAACTTTTAATTTATTATTAGAAAACTTTACGTAAGAACTAATAAAGCATTGAATGGAGGGATAGGGTATTGAATGGAGGGATAAGGTATTAAATGGAGGGATAGGGTATTAAATGGAGGGATAAGGTGGGTGGAATTAAATGAAGGTAGAGGCATTTGGAAAGGGGGGATATGAGGGGGTAGAGGCATTGGAAAAGGAGGACTTTTGGAATTTTGGGGAAAGAGAGCATTTTGAGAGCAGGGACTATATTTTCTGTTTGGGATATTTTTATGGTTTGGAGTTGGGGTGGACTATTACAGGGGTGCACCAAGTTGCTGGGAGTTTTGGGCTCGAGGGCCAAGAATCCTCACAGAATCCTGGAGCTAGGGAGCCGGATAGGCTCTGTTCCTAGCTGGCAGGGAGGAAAGATTCAATTTTGGGCAGAGTTTGGGCAGAGCAGCAGCAAGGACAGACGAATATTGGAGAAATAGCATCAGACAAAGGTATGTATTTTCATGAATTTGTTGTGTTATGTGGTTTTTATTAAATTTATTTTCATGTTGTTGATAAATTTAATTTATGCTGAATAATAAATGATTATAAGTTGATGATTAAATTGTAATGGATATAAATTCTTCATTCTTTATTTTATCTTGTGTTTTATAAGGCTCTGTGGGGACAGAGACCTTACACATGGTATTAGAGAATTAGTTTGAAATATGGGACCAAAGGCCCACCTACCCACCCATCCTCTTGAGTCTGGACATAAAGCTATTCTGAACAACGCATGGCTTCTTATCTCTTCAACTTATCTGCAGAGTAAGAATAAGTGTCATATTCTATTTACAAAATCTATATTTTGAATAGTTGTTGTAACCCATTACATGAAAGAGACACCTAATGCAAAGTGTAAGATTCCTGTACGAATACAACAAGAACAATTCAACAATATTCTTCAACCTTATTCATCCTCTTATTACTAAGCTTACATGATTGATTCATACAACTTTGCACCTATAAAACACAATTCTGTGGACAAAAGCACAAGGTTACATATCTGCTATTTTTGAAAACTTAAGAAACCCTTAATAACAAACCTCTTGAATGATGTTTTTGGCACCAAATATCACCCCACCTACTGAAAAGTGTTTCAAGACCACCTACTGAAAACTATGTTAGTGTACCATATGCAACTTCCAGTCAGACACCATACAGCTACAGATTGCGAAGGAGAGGTGCCATAAGAAACATCCTGAAGTACTCAGTCGAACTGTCTAGCAAATAATTTTTTTTTTTGCCAAATTCACTAAAAGTGATAAAAAAAAAACACCAAAAATCTTAAGGTTGAAAAACAGAACTACATCTTTACATCTGCAATGCTTAGTCAATAAATGAAAATCCATGCGTATATAGAAGTCGGCGGGAATATAACCCCTGATCTGCTATATATAGGAAAACAACTTAATCGTTCTACCAAAGCCACAGACTAAGAACCAAGCAAAGTCACATGGAGAAGGAGCCCAAGGGGCGATATTCTTTTTGCATTATGCATATGACTACAAACTACAAACCCCTGGTATGACTATTCACCCATAAGCTTTCTGTAATGGATAGGCTGTCATACTCCCTGCCATTAAACGACAATTAAACCATATCTAGAAATCCGATAGGTTATATATACACCTACAATACTTAACCACTAAATGAAACTAACGCCACTGAGCAAACGGACGTGAATGTTTTCAAAACTGATATCTTTATTGTATTTAGGTGTATTAGAGTGCATTAATGGAATCCAGAAATAAAACTAAACCGTGCCCATATTCAACAGAAGAAAAACATGCGGATGTAGAGGACCCAAAACATATTTGGGACTGCTATTCAACAAAAAAAAATTCATAGGAAAGAAAGGGATAGAACAGTGCATTTCACAGAAGTCGAGAGCTTACTCAATGAGGAAAAGCGCCAGAAAGCTCAGAAACAGACAGAGACCAACAAGTCTCAAAGTACCACGAAACACAATCTAATATGTGTTTGGATGTTGAGAATGAGCATTGGTATTGGGGTTGCAATCTACGTGGGTGAGACCGTCATCATTCAATCATTACGCTCAGGAACTAAACCGAGCCCATATTCAACAGAAGAGATACTTGTGCATGTATACCACCCATAATATATTTGGGATTGCAATTCAATGCATATGTACAAGGCACCAAGGAAAACCCACATTCAAGACCTCCTCGAGCTTTCCTCACAGGAAGAATTAGACCCTGAGTACTCTGGAAGCAAGTCGACAGAGGGCCCGACCATGAATAATAGAGTAAAAGACCCTGAGTATTCTGGAAGTAATGTCTCTAGAGCAGTCGGATCTTCTCATGACCTCCAAACAGCCCAAAGGCCCCACACATTCATGCCAACCTCTACACCACATCATGTGATTTCAACATCCCAAATAGTGAAGCTGATATTCTTGTACTCTACAGTCATGCCAATGCAGAAGGAACCACAAGGAGGAGCCCACGAGAGAGCACTACTATGCACCAATGCAAAAGGCACCATGAGGAGGAGAGCCCACAAGGGGTGACTACATTCAAGTGTAAAAAAAATATGTAATATTGGGCCTGAGACCCAAACCCTAATTATTTCACAAAATTCCACGCAATATCATACAACAAACAAGCCAGCGCCCTTGAGCCAGTGTCGAACACTAGACTGTAACTATTTCAACACAAGATCAAACACACAATACACACAATACATAAAATTCCACACAATATCATACAACAAACAAGCTAGCGCTGAACACAATAATGTAACTATTTCAACACACCAGTAAACACCCAATGATCAAACGCCAAGCCACGAGGAGTCTAGTGAAAAACGCATCGACACCAAAATTAGCATAGCTTGAGTCCAAGTGTATGCGCTTAGAGAACTCATCAAATTCCACAAAGAGTGAGCCCAAAGGACCATTGGTTCATTGCACTATGCATCCAGGAACAACATATTATACACAGGGTAATATACAAAGCCAAGCACCTGCAACAACAAACAATCCAACACCCAAGTCAAACGCCAAGCCACCGAGGAGAAAAGGGAACGCGCCACTGTGATCGACGTGCCCTCCATTCCTAGAACTCGTGGATACCAGGTTCGACTGAGTAGGGAGATAGCCATGGCCGCCGGCCTCATCCTTCACCTCTGCAGAGCATTTGAAGAAAAACAAAATGAGAAAGAAAAGGGTCGAGTGAGGCTAGGGTTCGAGGAGATAAAGGCAAGAATAATTTAGGGTTGAGGATGAGAGCCCTGGGAAGGAGGGAATGTGGACCTCATGCACCCATGATGCCCGACTTCAAATATAAAAAGAAAATTTTGTTTATTTATTTTTAATTTCTTTTAAATTTTCTCTTGTTTAATAATTTTTTTTTTATTATTTTTAATTAATTCTTTTTAAAAAATTTCTTTTAAATTACATTTTTATTTTATAGATCGTATAAAAATTTGTTTAAAAAAATTTTAGTTATAAAAAAATAAAAAAATAGATAATAATAATAAAGATATAAAAAAAAAAAAATTGGAGTCCATGGGTTTTGAACACACAACCTCCACCAAGCCCAAGCACCTTGAGAAATGGACCAACACCAACGCGCTCCACATGTTACTTTAAAAAATAAATTCATTTATACAAATAAATTAATTATCAATAGTCATAAAGTACTATCCTGAAGTATAATCTCCAATTATCCAAGTTAACCAAGAACTGAGTTTCATGCCCTCAACCATCGAGCCAAGCGCCAAGTCCTTCCATTCCATTCCACCAGTCAAAGACAAGCACCAAGCCCACAAGGGAGCATTTTGTGCACAACGTATTAACATTATAAAATGTTAATGTTAATAATGGGTTTGAAACCTATTATTATTAATCAAATATATATATCCCCTTGATTAATGAATGTAATAGTGTAACTTTATAATTTACAGGTTAAAAGTCCTTGTAGAGTAGCGGGAGATTGATGTAGGTTATGGGAAATAGTCAGGGTAGAATAGGGGTATAATAGAAAGCACCATATAAGCGATCTGATGCATTGTGGCGAGTATGGTATAGTGCTAGTGTAACTACCAGGGAGAGGACCAATAGTTTTCTTAGGCGAAGACATCAAGCTTAGACGCTTTGACCCTAACCTAGCCACCTCCCCTAAAGAGAGTAACGTCTATTTACAGACAAGTAAAAAAAACTTACGCCTAACCCTGTTTTCTAGTTTAAGTTGCGCAAATATGAAATTTCCTTGAACTCACCCTGACAACTTCGGTTGATGCAGGTTAAATCATATAGGATGGTTAGGACTCAAGGAAATTGAGGCAGAGGGGCATTGTCGCAGGGATTGCCAGTGCCACCACCACCATCACCTGAACTAGCTCTCATACTGTGCTCTTTGGAGGCCATAAATGAGACTTTAAAGGGGAATCAACCAACAGGGATCGAAGTGGAGCCCCCACCATATGGAATGGGTAATCCAGAAGCGTCGAGGGATTCAGGGGGAGGACCTCCACCTGAAGACATCACTAGAGTACTGTAGAAGATCAAACTTCTGTAGTTTTTCGATGGTCATGCCAGTGAACATGCCGAGGCATGGTTGGAAGGCATGACAAGGTGTTTTGCCTTACGATACTATGCGTCCACTTCAAAGGCGAAGATAGCGATTTTTCAGTTAAGAGACAGTGCCTTGAACTGGTGGGGTAACCTGGAAAGGCAACTGCATCTTACCCTGGACACCATATCTTGGGAACTTTTTGAGGAGAGGTTCCGAAGGAAATATCTGCCAGCTTAATATGAGGAACAATAGGTAGGAGCGTTTCATGCTCTAGTACAAGGAAACAGGACCGTAGAAGAATATGAGATTAGGTTTATGGAATTGGTCAAATATGTTTCATATATGGATAATGACCAATGATAGGCAGAACGTTTTGTCTATGGGTTAAACACTAATATAAGGGCTATGGTGCGGATGTGGAAACCGTCTTCAGTAGCGGAAGCTGTGGAAAATGCGCATTATGTAGAGGAACACATGAACTTAACCGAAGGTACTAGACCGACCTTTCTGCATCATCCTGGATTCGTGGGGAAGGCCCCTAGGACATTTCCCAGGGGAGGGGGCTCAAGGCCACCTCCATATGGTAATAGAGTCGCACCAAGGATAATAGCGGCAGGGATATCAATGGTAGCGAGTGCAGCATCTCGTTCATCACCAATGACGCAGGTAGGTCCATAGCCATCTCAGGGAGCAACTAGTAGGGGCAGGGGTTCCGGGGGAAGGAATTCATTTAAGAGACAATCACAGAACAGTGCATAGGTTCAATATTGTGTTACTTGTTGGGGATGTGGAGGACCCCATTACTACCGTGACTGCCCAAAGTTACAATCAGGATTTGTGCATAGAGAGGGAAAGGCCCCGATGGGAAGAGCAAGTGACAGCCACCAGATTTACGCAGCGGTTAATAATCGCCAGGAAAAACATCAATCCACGGTGGTGGAGTCATCAGGTACGCTAAATCATATCAATGTTAAGATTTTATTTGATTCTGGTGCTACAGATAGTTTCATTTCACCATCTGCATTAGAAAATAGTGGGTTGGCAGCCTACGAGCACGATGACTTTAAACAAGTCGAGATGGCTTTGGGGGAAAAACAAGCGGTAGGACCTAGCGTTGATAATTGTATAGTAGACCTGGGAGTGTGTACTACCAGGTTGAAGGTATACGTCACTGTTATCGGGGAGGATGACCTAATCATTGGAATGGATTGGTTAGAAGCTCATCGAGCTTTGGTAGATTGTTTCGCAAAAAGGGTGCTCTGTGTTGATGATGAAGGAAGACCAATAGAGATCCACGGTGTACGGAGAAATGTGTCTCTATGCTTTATCTCAACTATGAAGGTTAAGTGATGCTCGAGGCAAGGGTGTCGACTATATGTAGTGGAAGCAGTGAATGAAAGTAAGGGACCCTCCTTGGATCAGTACCCGGTATTGTCAGAATTTAAGGATGTTTTTCCGCACGAGTTACCAGGGTTACCTCCTAAGAGGGAGCTTGATTTTACTATTGAGCTAAAACCTGGTGTAGAACCAATTTCCAAGACTTCGTATCGGATGACAGCGCCGGAACTTTGTGAGTTGCAAATGCAGTTGAAAGAGTTACTGGACTTAGGGCTAATAAGGCCCAGTGTCTCACCTTGGGGTGCACCAGTAATTTTTGTAAAGTAGAAGGATGGCTCCTTATGATTGTGTATAGATTACAGGGACTTGAACCGTGCTACAGTGAAAAATAAGTACCCAATGCCACGAATAGATGACCTCTTTAATCAGATGAAAGGAGCAACGATATTCTCAAAGATTGATTTGCGATTAGGGTATCACCAATTAAGGATTAAAGAAGGTGATATTCCTAAAACTGCCTTTAGAACTCGGTTTGGACATTACGAGTTTGCCGTAGTACCTTTCGGATTGACCAATGCGCCAGCCATATTCATGAGCCTCATGAACGAAGTATTCCGGAAGTACTTAGACCGTTTTGTACAAGTCTTTCTAGATGACATCCTCATCTATTCCAAAAACGAAAGAGAGCATGAGGAACACTTACGAGTGGTGTTGTCCTGCCTTAGAGAGAACAAATTGTACGGAAATTTGTCGAAGTGTTCCTTCTTCTAGAAAGAGATCCACTATTTAGGTCATATCATTTCTGGTGAAGGAATTTTTGTGGACCCAGAAAAGGTAAAGGCCATTATGGAGTGGCCAGTGTCGAAAAATGCCCATGAGGTGAGGAGCTTCATGGGGCTAGTAGGTTATTATCGAAGATTTGTGGAAGGATTCTCTAAACGAAACCCATCACCACTTTGTAGCATAAGGGGGTTAGGTATGAATGGACAGAAGAATGTGACAGTGCATTCATTGAGCCTAAGAGGTTACTAACTAGTGCACCAATTCTACGAGTGTTGGATATGGAAAAGTACTTCACAGTCTGCACGGATGCCTCGAAGCAAGGGTTGGGGGCCGTGCTAATGCAGGATGGAGGAGTGATAGCTTATGTGTCAAGGAAGTTGAAGAAACACAAAGAGATTTACACTACTCAAGATTTAGAGTTGGCAGCTGTAATGCTAGCTCTGAAACTTTGGAGGCACTATCTTGTGGGGAGAAACTTTGAGCTCAAAACAGACCATCAAATTTTAAAACATCTCTTCACTCAAAGGGATATGAATGCCAGGCAAAGGCGATGGAGTGAGTTTATGAGTGAGTACGATTTCGGTATTTCATACATCAAGGGAAAGGAAAATGTGGTTGCAGATGCCTTGAGTAGGAGACCACATGTCTTCTCCTTGGTACCCTTAAAGGTCAATCTGAGGGAACATGTGTTGACGCAACTCCAAGGAGACAGTTGGTATTTAAAGGTTACCTCAAACCTTCAGAGTGGGAGGAAATTAGATCCAAAGTATGAAGGATATAGTTTGGAAGCAGAAAGACTATTAAGATATCGAGGAAGGATGTACATCCCTAAAGATGGGGATATTCGAAGCATCATACTGAAGGAAGCCCATATAGCACTTTATTGTGCACATCCGGGTGTGAAGAAGATGTACACAGACATGAGGAAGCTCTTCTTCTGGGTAGGCATGAAACACAATGTAGTCCATTTCGTCGCCAAGTGCCTAGAGTGTCAACAAGTGAAAGTCGAACACCACCACCCGACAGGCCTCCTACAACCACATGATGTTCCTATGTCCAAGTGGGAAGTCATTTCTATGGATTTTGTTGTGGGGTTTCTGCTCACATCTCATAGACACAATGCCATTCTTGTGATAGTTGATAAGTTAACCAAGAGTGCTCATTTTATTCCGGTTAGAGACACTTACGATGTCACTAATGTGGCACATGTGTTTGTAAGTGAGGTCATCTGTTTGCACGGGATACCTAAGAAGATCATTTCAGATAGGGACTCTAAATTCACTTCTAGGTTTTGGACAAGTTTGCAGTCAGCATTGGGGACTCAGTTGAACTTAAGCACAGCTTATCATCCTGAAACTGATGGGCAAATCGAGAGAGTAAATCAAGTCATGGAAGACATGCTCAGGATGTATGTCATGGATAATCAAACCCATTGGGAGAAGTACCTACCTTTGGTAGAGTTCACCTACAATAACAATTTTCATAGCTCCATCGGAATGCCACCCTATGAAGATCTGTATGGAAGGCCATGCAGAACATCATTGAGTTGGGATAGATTAGAAGACCGAGTAACAGTTGGGCCAGAATTGATTCAAGAGATGGAGGAACAGGTGATTCAGATTAGGCAGAGACTAAAGGAAGCACGGGATAGGTAGAAAAGTTATGCGGATGCACACAGGACCGACTGAAGTTATAAAGTGGGAGACCAGGTTTTCATTCGTATCATGCCTAATAAGAGTACCATACGTTTTGGGAAGGGGACAAAGTTGTCACCTCGATTTATAGGACAGTTCAGAATCCAAGAGAAAATTGGACCCATTGCCTATTGTCTCGTACTGCCACCCCACTTGCATAAAACTCATAATTTTTTTCATGTATCTGTTCTACGTCATTATGTTGTTGATGAATCACATAAGCTAAATTGGAAGGAATTACAGGTATCAGACGCAGGAACCCTCACGATAGAACCGTTATGCATATTGGACCGTAGAGTCTGATAGCTCAGGAACCATCTGGTAGATCAAGTTAAGGTCCAGTGGAACAAGTATAGTCTAGGATCTGCTACTTGGGAAGACGCCGAGACACTACGACGAGATTATCCCTCACTTTTTTTACCACCACGAGAATATGTTTCTCGAAGGTTGGGTGTATGTAACACCACCTTTTGACTTAGGCAACCAAGATTACCTGAGGCCTACACACCTTTATTTTCTATTCACCAGTGAAACTATTAAATGATACACTTGAACTTTTAAGACGTATG
>ML786946.1:322109-348103 GCA_009831015.1 Picea engelmannii
AATTAGGTCTTTGACCAGCCTCCCCACGCAGATTGAGCTCGGATTTGGTGTCAAATCGACTTGGGAGCCGATCCATTAGTGGTTGGGAGGCCGACCAGTTTCATAAATGCGTCGTTTGGCAGGCGCGCGGGTTTTGCACCCCATAGCCGTGCATATGCGCTCCCGGTACGAAGATGTTACGCGCGCGCGCGCGCCTAGTGGGTGCAAAGCGCCTTGTAATTTTTTGGCCATTTTGTATAGTTTTGACCCTTTTGCTGTGCTGTGGAATTAACCTTGTGCCATGAATGACTGTCTTTCTGTGTTGACGATGCGGAGTTCTTGTCACCCTGTGCGGATGAAATTTCAGTGATAACAACATGCAAAGAAGGAGCTAGTGTCCTTTAGTGTGATATTTTGAAAAGGGTGCTAAGAAATAAAGACTGTGGATAACCGTCGATATGAGAACGAAAAATCGACGGTGGGGAACCATTGTAGGAAGCATATGAAAAATCAGCGAGCGTTCTAGTTCACGGGCCGCTATTCGCCGACGTCATTGATCTCGTCGGGACAGAGGATCAACGACCACGATTAAATCAATATTGGGTGAGAACTTTTCTAATTGTGGGGACATAACTCTCCGATAAAGAGAGAGTACGTTGGCAGTCCACAATTACTATGAACCATCGATCGATGTTAAAATCGGTAACGATCAGATCTTGACCATGAAAACCATGAGGGTCCCAAGGAGCTGATCCAGCTCGAGAATATTTAACAATCCTTGATCGGGAGGTTGAGCAGCCTCGAGGGAGAGTAAGGGGGTTTGCATCATATGATCATAATTATTGTAGTGTTCTTAATATAAACAAAGACTTTGAGAGTTTGGGGATGGGTTATACCTATTATTGAAGCTATAGATAATGTTGGCGTGGTCTTTGAATTGTTAGATTCTCCATTTCCAGTTTCCTCGTCAGTCAAAGATGTGTCCCCAACTTCCTCTTAATTTTTGCGAATACTAATATAATTATTATTATTTTTGCATAGGAAGAATCGTTTGTCCTTACACTTATGTACTAGATTCTAATTGGGTGTGATCCATGTGAAATTCCATTTGTTTCCCTTCATTTTATCTAATGATGATTCTCTTAGATAAGGGGAGATGTATCTCAAACTTGATCTATCAGGTTTGGATTCAAGGAGTCACTAACCAGATGAGAGTTTTTGTTCAATAATTTTGGCCTTTTTCGAGCTTCCTCGGTATCCTTGGGTTCTAGTAGTTTGAGTTGATGTTTTATTTATGGTTTCAACCCTGTTATGGAAATATTTAATATACATTTATGTGATATGTTTATGACATGGGTAGCTAATACATATAGTTCATTAAAATACTCTTCTATAGTTCCTTTTTGTTGCAACTAGGTGAGTTTGATGAAAAAATCATCTTCTTCTATATCTTGGAAACATTTAAAAATAATTGAATGTTCTCCGATATCTAGCTATCCCCTATGATTTGGAGTTCCAATATAAGAACCAATCACAAGTTAATTTATCTACATGCATTGAAGAAACCCTATTTTTCTATTATTCATCAAGAACTTGATGAGAATTGAAATAACTTTCAATTTTATTAATTTGTCTCATGCCCTCTCGATCATCTTCACCATTGAACTTAGGTAATAGTATCTTAACCTTGTGTGCATAACTATTGAATGAACTTGAGTTATATGATTGGTGTGGATATGGTTTTGACGTGTGAGAATTTGGAGAGGAGATTCCCTTTATACCACTTTTTAATGGATTGAGCTCAACCCTAAGTAGCTTAATCTTTGAATTATACACATTCAAAAAAGCTTCAAATTTTTCTCCAATTTTTTCGTTGAATCATATATTTTTTAATTTGGAGTCTTTCTTGCACCTAAAGCCCTCCTTGAATTATCGTTTTTCCTCATCATGAGCTAAATTATTTAATTTCACAATTATTTTTTTGGTTCTATTAAAACCAATTTACCCAAGTAATTCTTTTTTTTTACTAGCCCATGGTATTTATTTCCAACTCCATTAAAAATTTACCAAAGTCGGTAATCATTTTTTACTAGACCTAGTAATTTTTCGTTTTGATGTTTCTAGTAAAAAATGTTGGATAGTTGGTTTTCATTGATGTTGTTGGACAGTTTGTTCTCATTGATTTCAAAAAGAAATGGTTTTCATTGATGTCAATAGATCTGATGGGTGTATTTGGAGAAATCTCCAAAGTGGTCCCCTTATGGCATAGCTCTAAGCATGGCCCTCACAAGAAGATGCTTTGAATAAGTCTACAAGAAAACGATAGATGTGTTCATGAAGCCAAAAGTTGTTTCAAGAATAAGTACATGAAGTACAATGTAAATGCAAGTAACCCACTCATATATGGATAGTCTTCGTCATGTTGTTTCCAACGGTAGGTGGAACATCACATAGTTCCTCATGGTTGAGATGTTATGAGATCATGAAGTTGGAAGCCCCAAATATGGGTTAAGAATCCCCTAATGGGTTGCAAGTCAATAATGACAGGGTAAAGTGGTTGTAACGAGCAATTTCAAGAATCCCTAAAGTTAAGGAAATACGTTACCTAGAAAAAGTATATATACACCTAAAGAAGTCACTCATAAGTAGATTCGCACTCAGATTCTATTGAATATCGTGTATGTGAGTAAGTGATTCTTATATGAGGTAACCAAGGAGATCTAAGGATAATTTCAGAGGGAAGATGAAGTGAATAAGGGATAAATTCCAAGGAAGGATGAAGTCCTGTGATGATGTGTTCCAAGGTATGTTATTTAAATCGCATATTACGATTTTCAATATAACATTTTTTCTAGAAGGAACTAGATAAAGAATATTGGAGGTTTTTGAGAAGACATATCAAAATACATGTGGTAAAAAGTTCAGCTTCTGGTTCATTGTAATTTTGTAGATACAATCTATGGAAGATAAGATTTATGGCTAGTTCTGAAATTAGTCTCAAAAGGTTGTTCTGGGTAAAACACTCATAACGTCTTTATAGAGGATCCAAATTTTGTGAGACCAATTGTAGTGGAAATATAACAATCTGTAGTATCTTGTGTGCATGTATTAGAATCAGATATCAAATAATGAGCATGGGAAATGATGTACACATTTTCTCTCCAGAATAGGCTAAAATTCAGGAAGGTTTTCCATTTTCCCTATAAATTGCTTTTTGAGAAGTTTCAAACCCTAAAATTTTGAGGAGATAGAAGAAATATATCATAGTATTTGTGGTTAAAATTTCATACCTTTATTCAATACAGGTACGAAGTTATGATTTTTGAAATTTAGGGTTTGTGACTAATCCAAAACTAGTCCCGTGAGACTAAGGTAAAGTCTGATGAAGATGTTATTCTCTTTTTGCTGAAGTTGAGGAAGATCTATAGGTCTGTAATCTTGTGTATTGGGTCAACTACAAGATCATAGGTATGCTTATGTGTTAGTTTTGATGCTTATTCTTATGTTGTTATGGTACATTCTTGAGGCATGTCATGGTAGTGATTGTGCATGGTACACCTTGGTAATGGTATGATACATTGTTAGAGGCATATCATGGATACTTGGACTATGTTGATGTATGGTATATAACTGATATGGCAGATGTTTGATGGTATCTCATGGTACATGATTTATGGATGTTGGAAAATGATTGAGGCACATGGTTTGTGGTACATATTGGTTACTTATTGATGATGTTGGCCCTTGACCAAGTTTTGGGAGATTCTTGGTCAAGTTTGACCATATTGGACTTCGACAACTTGTCAAAGACAGAGCGTAAGATGAAGCAGATATCACGGGATATCGGCCCATTTTTGGGTCCTTTTAGGGTATTGGATTTATGTAATGGGTATGGGATGTTGTACCATGGGTTTACCCATGATTTGGCCTATTTTTTATGTATATGTAGATGTCTAGGCAATATAAGGATAGAATGATAATACATCTGTGTGATGGAAGGCCGATAAGCTAAGTGCTAAGTGCAAGTAGGGTTTGTAAATGCTTTGTGCATACTGTAAGAGACTTGCAGAGCTAGGTTCAAGTGATTGTAGAAATACTTTGGAGGGATTTGTGATGTAACGCAAGGAAGAAGGATCTAGCAAGCTGCGCAAATCTTTTGTCCTATGCGGAGTAGGTTTCTGAGGTTATGTGCATGTAACCTATTGAAGAAGCTAATAAAGAAGAAGAGTTGGTGGACGTAGCCCCAGGGTGGGGGTGAACCACATAAATACTATGTTATTCTACTATGTGCGATGTTATGATGTATTTATGTGTTATTTGCTAAGTGATGGATAAAGATAGATAGATATATTTGGTTGTGCTTTGTGCTTATGATGAATCTGGATGTTAGATCTGATATAGATGGATGTGATTAGTGCTTGAATCTACTAGATATGATCCATTTAGTATGCTAAGTGCTTAAATAATATAGATATAGGTGAATGTTGCGATGCTCTATTTTATCTGCAGAGTAGACATTAGGTAAATAATGATGAACTAACAGTGCTAAGTGATATATTAAGTATTATAATCATAGATCGATGTCCCAGCTAAGGTTGTAGACACCTGAGTCCTGCAACTACCCCTACCTCTACCTCGGGTGAGACTTCATCTGCTTCGCAGGTGTTGTCGAAAGGGCATGTAGTTAGTGTTGTGTCGGTGTGTTGTTGTAGCGTTGAACCCTGGATCTGCCCCTGTGCCAACAAATGGTTTCATTGCTGGGATATAAAACTATGATTGTTGGGAACTGAGGAAGAAGAAGCTTTGTGAAAAAGTCCGACCTAAAATTGTGGAAGCCTTGTGCGTAGATCTATTGCTCTAGTGCGCAGTACTCTACTTAAATTGACAATATATGTGCTGAAGAAAAAATAAGTCAGGTCTGAAGAAAAAGAAGTCATATCTGAAGAAAAGGAAGTTTGATCTAAAGAAAAAGAAGTCTGATCTGAAGAAAAGAGGTAATATCTAAAAGCTCTGTGCTCTGATAAAGGTAATAATAGTGAAAAGGTTCTAGATCTGAAAGATTTGTGCTCTGAAGAAATAAGATTAGTGGAAACTTTTGTTTCAAAAGTATGGATCTAGGTATATTTGATCGATTTTGTCCTAGCTTGAAAACTAGGGTATTAATAGATCAACAAAGATTTGATATGAATAGATCTAATATGAATAGTGGAAAATATGTTATACCTATGCATGGAAGGAATGTTTGGACTAATCAATGTATGCAGGATCCTAGAAAGAATTTCTTGCAGGTCAACCACTATGATGCTAGTGCGCAGTATAGAAAAGGTTGGGGACCATTTAAACGAAAGAGAGGATTAACCCTCTGTTACAGTTGCAGAAAACCCAGACATCTTGCTAAGGAATGCCTTGGTAGAAGACATAGTTGTCTTTGTTGTAAAGTTATGCACCATGAAATATTGGATTTCCCTATAATGATTGTTAAGGTAGAAAGAATGAATATGAACCAAGAAAACCCTAAGGCAAATCCATAAACTAAGATTATGCCATAATCCCAGCAAGAATCAGAGAAAGTATTTCTATAGATAAGATAAACCCTGAATGATCACCGACATGTCAACTTATCAGAGATCTTCAAAGAAAAATAATGCCTTGAAGAAAGAATAGGAGACTTTGACATTGACTGTGTTCTAGATGGGGAAACACAGGTGAATATCATGACATAAAAAACTTGGGAAGCTATAGGAAGACCTGCTATGATTCCTTCATTAGGAGGAATAGGACTATTCAAAGGAAAGCTGATAAACCTATGTGGAAATCTCACACGGATACCTATGAATGCCAATGGAACTTAGACAGAGGAATATTTTGATATTTTTAAATTCAATGAGAACGACATCCCATTTACCATGCTACTAGGAAAACCTTGGATTGAAAAAGATCAGGCGACAAGAAGAAGAAGAAGTTTTAGAACAACAAAAGCAAGAGTTAAAAGAATTCATGACTAGAAGGATCACACACTTGATTGCAGAACAAAAGAATAGACCAAAGCGACTTAACACCATAAACCTGGATGCTGAAGTTGCAAGAACACTAGAAGGACCACTGAATATTGAAGTACCTATTCCATATGAAGAAGAAGGGTTACCCCTAAATCTTAGGAAGGAATCTCAACAGCGCGAGGTAACTATGCCAAAGGAAGATAAAGATCAAAATGAAAAAAGGCATACCAAGACGAAACTCACTGGGAAGAAGGCTAGAAAGATAAGTAAAAAGAGAGCTAAGATCGACAAGTTGCAGAATATTCCATAGGGAACCTCGCAGAAGGAAAAATTGAAAAATTAGAGCTTCATCATGATATCAGAACAATGACACATGGCACTTTGCCATGACAAAGAAATATAGCCATTGAGGACATTATAACCGTTAGACCAACACTCCGAATGGGCAAAAAGAAATTTATGTCTAGACAACTCGCCATCCGACCATTAGGACCACACCATAACAGACAGAATTGAGTTAATGAAGGCTTCATATCCGTTGCAAGCGACCCATTGCCGAGTTACCTATTTATCCCACCACACCACACACCAAGAACACTTTTTCCAATTGAGAATTTGATCTCGCAGACTAAGTTGAGTATATACAATGATCATCATGCTTTTTCTATCTATCTCATTATTGTGTCTGAGTTACCCCCTGAACTCGAGCTTGTTAACCCCGAGCGTGTATGTCGGATGAGTTGAACACTGCAAAGCAAGTTGTTGAGGAATTTTTTATCGACCTCATGACTGACAAAGTCATGTTGATGTCCACAGGAATACAAGCATCATCCATGAGAGGATTGCCAACCTCTCTGTCCACTACTCGCGGAGCTGGACCATCCCAACCATTTGATGAAAAGTGAACCAAGCACAGGGACAATATAGCGAATGCTAAATTGATCCCGACCATCTTACTCACCTATCTACTACCTCTGAGTGACGCAATAAATAGGGACAATGTGCCCAGATATTTCGACTACACTTTGGTTATTGCGTGCCTCCCGAAGAGGATACGCGCAGTCCGAGCAGACCAAGATAAGATCACAGCGTTGAAGTTTAGCGACTTCAACCTTGAAGATCACAAAGCCTAAAACATGCTCGCCCCGCCTAAGTACCTCACCAAAACCAAGGGGAAAAATTCTAAGATAACCCCCCAGTCGTGGACTATGAACCTCACGCATTCCATGGTGCTCAACGTCATGAAGATTCCTCACTTCAAACGACACCAGGAGGTAAATGCATGTGTCAAGCTATTTATGTCCTGTTACCATGGAGGTTACTTGTGGTTAAACCCTCATATAACAATTGATCTGACATTGATCCATCAGATCATAGGATTAAGCATGCAAGGACCTGATCCACAAGACTTTTACCTTGGAAAAGCCATGGATCGTGCTCTAGCACAATGGATCAAGGACACATATGGAGATGTCGAGAAGAGAATGTGAGGCTACAAGGTAGCTTCTATCTAGAGTGGTGCAATGTGCCTCGCCTATCAATTGATCATAGGAAATTTATTATGAAATAATCGACCCACCCAAGTCACTCATTTTGTAGTTGACCTCGCAGGGAAGTGTGCACAAGGACTTTAGATGAACTGGGTGAAGTACCTGGTGAACCAATTAGAACTCGACTGCAGAGAATCCTAGGATCAAGGGTACGAATTTCATTTCAGTTGGCTATTGATCATGATCGCTTTTATTGCCTGGGAGATGTTGGAATGTGCAACCATCCTGGACATCGAGCCTTTAAAACCATTGGCCACGAAGTTCAGTACACTGTGGTACTCAAGCGATATGAATAAATAGTGGCAGTCCAATGCTATTTTTCATACCTATTACAACCAGCTGAAGAAAACCATCCAGTCCGAGCCTCATATCACTCCAAACACTCTACACCAGTTCAGGCCCTTGATGAAGTTCAGCGCAGACCGACATTTTATTTACATCACAGTGCGCGCTGATGAACACAAGAAACAACTCCAATCCTACTACTAGTTGACAGAGGAGGACTTGAAGGAAATTACTAAGGATTGGTCGGTGAACCTCCTCATTCCAGCAGAACCTATAGATATATTCAATATCGACAACCCAAAAACTTCGCAGGATACACTCGGACCTAGCAAGACAAAGAATATTGAAGAGGTTCAAGATTTAGACAGTGCATCCGTGAAGAATTCTTCCATATCACCAGAGAAGGGAGGTGATGGTGAAGAGTTAAATGAAAAAGAGGTCAAACAATAGTAGGGTGACGAGGTTGATCCCCTGAAGAAGAGGAAAGGTTCACCTCCAAAACCTTCCTCTGGTAAAAATCGAAGGCCACCTTGACCAAGATGCAGACCGTCCTCACCCCTGATGACTTCGACTTCCTTGTAGCAGCCCTGAATGATGCTTCACTAGAAATAACAGAGAAACAAGAAGCAAAGAAAGATGAGATTTTTGACTACGTCGAGACGAAACTCCGAGGGGTACAACATGCCCTACAGTCCAGCCGCACAGTCTCCACTATGCTAGGAGAACCAGAAGTAGGAGACGAACCGGCTCAACTCCACTACTTAGCCGATTCAATCGAAGCTTTCCTTCGACGAGTGCAAGAAGAAATAGACAAAGCCACCCAGGCTTTGGATCAAGTATAGGGAGTCCTTCTAGAGAAACGTAGTGCTGCAGAATGAGAAAATCTTGTTCTCCAAGTGAATATTGATAAAAAAAAATCACAACTACAACAGGAAAAGGAATAGTTGCTCGCGAAGAAACTTGAAGTAAAGGAAATGGTCAACAGAGCACTTCGCTCTGTGATAGTTGTAGAAATAAAGGCAGAAGAGAGAGTTCCATAGAAAGTAGAATAGCTTGAAGAATTTATCCATTAGCTACAACAATGCATCGCATATTTGGAACTACGCGCAGTACCTGAGACCCCAAAAGATGTAAGAGACTAAAGAGAAGCAACTACCCGGAGCGTAGTTGAAAGGATAAAGGCTCTTACCCTGGAATGTAAGTAGCTCACTAATTGCAGTGCCCTGACATATGAACGACTCATTGAAAGTCCATAATTAAAAGCACTGGAATCGCAGCTCTAAGAGGCCAAGTATCAAGTCGAAAAGATACAGGCACAGTTGAAGCCCCTGTCAGCTATGGAAATAATGAAGAGACCCCCAGAACAACGGACCTCCCAATAGTAAATCCACACTATCCAAAGCAGAGTTATGGATATAACTCAGAGGATCCAACCTATACAATATCAGGCCCATCAGTTGTTTACAGAGGTGGAAGGCCAAGGAGTTGAGTTAGAGCAGGTTTCCACTACAACTGAACAACATTTAGAGGGACCTATCAATGATGTAGTCATTCAAGCATTCGATGAACAGGAGGTCATAGCACAGCAGTAGGTCAAAGCAGCTTGAGCCAAGCTTGAGGCATTCTAAGAAGAACTAGTCAGATCAGAGTGACTCGAGATGATTCACAGGTGAGTGTTGGGGGCATGTTGGCCCTTGACCAAGTTTTGGGAGATTCTTGGTTAAGTTTGACCATTTTGAATTTAGACAACCTATCAAAGACGGAGCGCAAGAAAAAATATATACCATGGGATATCTACCCTTTTTGGGTCCTTTTAGGGTTTTCGGATTATGTAATGGGTATGGGATGTCATCCCATGGGTTTACCCATGATTAGGCCTATTTTGTATGTATATATAGATGTCTAGGAAATATAAGGATAGAAGGAGAATACATCTATGTGATGGAAGGCTGATAAGCTAAGTGTTAAGTGCAAGTAGGGTTTGTAAATGCTTTGTGCATACTATAAGAGACTTGCAAAGCTAGGTGCAAGTGATTGTAGCAAGACTGTGGAGGCCTTTGTGTTGTAATGCAAGGAAGAAGGATCTAGCGAGCTGTGCAAATATTATGTCCTATGCAAAGTAGGGTTCTGACACTCTGTGCATGTAACCTATTGAAGAAGCTAATAAAGAAGAAGAGTTGGTGGACGTATCCCTAGGGTGGGGTTGAACCACACAAATACTGTGTTATTCTGCTATGTGCGATGTTCTGATGTATTTATGTGTTATTTGCTAAGTGTTGGATAAAGATAGATAGATAGATATAGTTGTGCTTTGTGCTTATTATGAATCTCGATGTTAGATCTGATATAGATGGATGTGATTAGTGCTTGAATATGCTAGATATGATCCATTTAGTATGCTAAATGATTAAATACTATAGATCTGGGTGAATGTTGCGATGCTCTATTTTATCTGTGGAGTAGACATTGGGTAAATAATGATGAACTAACAGTGCTAAGTGATCTATTAAGTATTATAATCACAGATCGGTGTCCCAGCTAAGGTTGCAAACACCTGATTCCTACAACCACCCCTACCTCTACCTCAGGTGAGACTTCATCTGCTTCGTAGGTGTTGTCAAAAGGGCCGATAGTTAGGGTTTTTTCGGTGCATTGTTGTAGCATTGAACCCTGGGTCTGCCCCTGTGCCAATAAATGATGCGTTGGTCATGCCTTTCGTACCTTGTTGAGGCATTGGAATATGTTTGAGGCATATCTTTGGTGCATGGTGTGAGGCATATTCTTGGTACATGTATGAGGTACATGGTTGATGTACTTGGTATGTTACATGGTTGATGCATGGTATGGTATAGGTTGATGTACATGTATGGTACATGTTATGGTTGATGGTTTAAGTACATGGTTGATGTACATGGTTTGGTGATGGTTTTTGTATCCATGTGAGTGGACATGGGTACAATTGGTCGATGATGGTATATCAATGACAAAGATAGTGACAGAGAAAGTGATAGTTTGGATGATTGGTTGATCATCAGTGATAGGTTGAAGTGATAGTAACAATGACAAGTTGGTTGATATAACAATGGTAGTCACAGGTTGGTGTGATAGTGATAGTGACAGTGACAGTGACAGTGACAGGTTGGTTTATGTGACAGTGATAGTGACAAGTTAGTTTATGTGACAATGACAGTGATAGGTTGATTGAGGTATTGGTGACATTGGCAGTCACAATATTAGTGCCAGTGACAGTGAGTCTATACTTATATTTCAGGGTGGCAGGACGGGGAAAGGAAAGGGGGTTGGTTCTTCCTTCAGGTTGGTGCATGTATCCTCCTTCCAGTTAGTGTCAGAGAACTCAGGGAGTTGGTACTTCCTTCAAGTTGGTGCCTGTAAATTAGGGGGTTGGTGCCTCCTTCCAATTATTGCTGGAGAATTTTGAATTTGGTGCTTCCTATGAATGTATTCTTGATATATATAAGAAATAATTATGTGGTTTTCTCCCAGATTGGTTTCCATGTAAATTTTGTTGTAATGTGTATCTGATGTCATATTGGTTAATGGTACTTCTTTTGGTTATATTATCATGATATATTGATTGAAATCATAAATTATATACTACTATTGATAAAGTTGAATATTATATATTGTGATTGAAAGTGGTAAAAAGTGCTCACACTGATTCACCTCCCCCCCCCATCCCCCGCGCTCAGTATTCCAAAAATTGGTATTAGAGCAGGTCCTTCAAGAAAATTGTTTAACCATTAGAAGGTAAATCATGGAGAGAATCAATTCATATAAGAATGGAATACCACAATTTGATGGATAGAACTATTCATTTTGGAGCAAAATAATGAAAATATGTACAAGCACAAGGATTTGATGTTTGGGAATCAGTAGTACATGGATTCAAAGAGCCTACCACTCCACCAACAGATAACGATGGAAATAAAATTATCCAAAACAATTCAAGGGATAAAAAAGTTATCTTGAATGGTATAGTTAATTCAGTGTAATTCAAGGTTATGCATTGTGATTATGCAAAGGAGACTTGGGACAAACTTCAGAATGTTTATGAAGGAGATGGCAAAGTCAAGGCATCCAAGCTTCATAGTTACAGAGGTCAATTTGAAAAATTGAAAATAAAGGAATATGAAGACATTACAACTTACCTTTTACGAGTTGAAAAATGAATGCAATTAAAGGATTGGGAGAAGAAGTTGACGAATCTATGATTTTTCAAAAGGTAATAAAATCTCTTCCAATGATATTTGATCCTAAGATTTCAGAACTAGAAGAAAGAGAAGATATGGGTATGATAAGAATGGATGAGCTACATGGAATATTTATATATTATGAAATGAAAACAAAACATGAAAATCTATCCAAGAAAGAAGCATCTTTCAAAGTATCCAATAAGACAAAGAAGAAGAAAAAGTTTGAGTCAAAGCCAAATTGCAGTTGTAGTGATGATTCATATGAGGATGAAGAAATAGACAACTTCGTAAGGAAGTTGAAGTGAGGAACCAGTAAGTACAAAGGTAATCTTCCCTTAAAATTGATCCAGATGGATGTTGGTGGCCTCCCACCTATTCCAACTGGCTCATTTTGGCAATTTTTTCCTAGTTTTTGGGTCCCTGACTTCCGGGGCCATTTTGAGGCCCTAAACATCTTTTTTAGGGCTCGATATGGTTAAATAAAAATCAAAGCTAGAGTTTGACAGAAAAATGTGTATTCCTCGGATAGACCTTTCCAACGGGCTATCGTGTCCCTTAAACAGAGATCGTATGCAAAAGTTACGAATCTGGGAAGTTGATGTAGTAACTTACCCCAACGGGGCCCACATGAATTTTGGCGCTTCATCTCATAGGCTTAGGTTTTTGGATGTATAGGGTTTTTGAATTCATGTTTATTGTAAAAAAATTTAGAGAGCCTCATTAGAACCATCTTCTAGCGAATGAGCGCAACCCTCACATCTATTCTTAGAGATAAGCCACCACCATTCTATGAAGCTTGTTTCAGTCTGCATTTTACATTTTCAGCATATTTCCTTATTGAATAGAAGCAAGTTTTATTGTATCTCTATTATTGTTTCTTGTGTTTCTTTTTTAATAATAATAATAATCGGTATTCATTTTGATCTTCGCATAAAATCCAGATCAGTGGTATGAGAGCAGTTTGCTCCTTGTCCTTCTTAATGCATGTCCCCGATGAGGTCAAGGTACAAAGAATTGGGTCTCGAGCTTGTTTCTCTTCAAGAAAAAATATTTCACATGCATAAGAGACCTCTCATGGTGGGAGAAAAGAAAGAAGTCGGGACAAGAGATCCTTTCAAAATGTTGCTTGAGGAAGCCCTCACACAACAAAGGAACGAGATGATGGATAGATTTGCGCAAATACTTCGGCGACTACCAACAAGCGACGCATCTTCCTTGAGTGGAGGTGTCGCCCACTTCAAGGTACAAATCAACTTTGATATTCCTATATTTGAAGGTCAGATAGATGCAGATGTTGTAGACAAATGGTTGAATCCAATAGAAGGTTATTTTTTTGTCCATAACTTTTCGAACATAGAAAATATTACTTTTGCAGTCCTCAAAGTCGTTCCCTATGTCAAAGATTGGTGGGATAATTTATGTGAGAAAAAGGAAATAGAGGAACCCCCATTATTTACAGTCACGGTCACCTAGGAGTCCTTTAGGTATGCTATTAAGGAACAATACTACCCTGTCGAAAGTTATGAAAACCTGTATACAAAATGGAACACACTGCAGAAGGAAAGAGACCAAGCAGTGCCAGAGTTCACAAATATATTCCATACCTTGCGCACCAAGTTGGGTATCAAATATTATGAAAATCATCTGGTGATAAAGTATCACAATGGTCTGCATAGATACATCCATGCTGAAATGGAGTTTCTGGACTTCTTGACCTTGGGCGCGACCTATCAATATGTTGTCAAAATCAAGCATAAGATTAAACAAAAGACGTGACAATTTGGGCATGGGAACCCCTAAAATAAAAATAAAACAAAGGTTGGCCCCAACCCACAGAACATAGTACAGAGAAAATATGGCAAGCCTCAGGATAACCAGTCTAAGATGCAAGCAAATAAGGACACCAAAAAGATGAAGAAATATACCAGGAAGTGGTGCGACTTCCACAAAACCCCCTGGCATAACACTGTTGATTTCCACTGAAAGCAATCATTGGTGGATGAGGTAAAAGCCTCTGAATTAGATGCAGGTTCTGACTCTAAGTCAGAACTAGAAAGGGGGAGACGAATCATTGACGCAAAACCCAATGCCACTGTTTCCACCACCAAGATCCATCCCAGTGAACTAGACAAGACGGAGGAAGGAGAGGGCCTCTTTCATTCATAGATGTGGGTGAAAGGCACCCCACTGCACTTCATCGTTGATAGAGGTATCCAGAAAAACCTCATTTCATCAGAGATATTCAAGCAACTAGCCCTGTCGACAACACTACACCTGCAACACTACACTATTGGATGGCTCCACCAAGGAAGTGATCTATGTGTCAACCAACAATGTTGCATGTCGTACAACATCAAGCCCTTCAAAGATGAGGTATTGTGTGAAGTTGCTCCTCTCGAAGTTTGTGATCTTATTTTGGGCCAACCTTATTTATGGAAATGTCATGTTGTATATGAGTCTAAGCCTTGCAGGGTTATTATTACTTTGAATAGGAAATTGTATAGGATACCTAAGGCAACCCCCCCTAGTGTTATTTCCTTAATATTTTCCAAGCAATGTAGGAAGGTCATCTCTCAGACTTGAAATTTTATAGGAGCCCAATCATGATGGTGCAGAATAAAGATGAGACCTGGCGAATCTGCATTGATTATTGGGCCCTAAATAAAATCACAGTTAGGAACCAATACCCGATTCTCCGAATCGATGATATCCTTGATCAACTCAAGGGGGGCAAATACTTGAGTAAGATTGATTTGAAGTCTGGCTACCACCAGGTCCCAATAGAACAGAAAGACATATGGAAGACCGCCTTCAAGTCAAAAGAAGGTCTTTTTGAATGGTTGGTCATGCCCTTTGGTTTGACAAATTCTCCAACAACTTTCATGAGGATGATGGATGATATGCTACGACCTTTCACCAATTCTTTTGTAGTGGTGTATCTGGAATACATCCTCATCTACAACAAGACTTGGGTGGAACACTTGTAGCATATTCAACAGGTTATGCACACCCTATGGAAACATAATCTATATGCCAACTTGGAAAAATGATCCTTCGGCATGGACAAGGTCAATTACCTAGGCTACATCATTGATTATCATCATGTCCATGTGGATCCAGCCAAGATCCAGGTCATCTATGACTGGTTATCCCTAACCACACTCACTGAGATTCAGATCTTCTTATGCCTTACCAATTTCTATTGCAGGTTTGTGTTGGGATTATCCCATACTGCATGAGCCATCAACCAAGTAACCAGGGGTGGTGGTAAGGGAAAAAAATGTAGGACCTATGCCAACAACAAGTGTTTGATGATTTGAAGTAATGGTTTTTCTCAACCCCGATACTTTCATTACCAGACCTACAAAAACCCTTTGATATCAAGACAGATGCTTTAGACTATGTTGTGGGCACAATCCTCACTCAGTGTGGCCACCCCGAGTCCTATCATAGTGAGACACTATCAGATGTCCTTTGTAAGTACCCTACTTACGAAAAAGAAATGTGCTCCATTGTGCAAGCTTGTCACCAGTGGAGGAATTAAATCCTTGGGAAAGAGACAGACATCCACACTAATCATAAGCCATTGCAGTTCATGTAGACACAAGGAAAATTATAGAATGACCACCATTAGAAGTGTTCCACATACTTGCGGAAATTCCACCTCAACATCAAGTATAAAACATGAAGTACCAACCGAGTTGTTGATTGCCTTAGTCGACCTCTAGTTGTGGCACTCACAATGGTGCCAGACTCTTGTGGCCATGAGACCTCTAGCTGGCCCCACCTCTATGAGACAAAACCTGACTTTTCCACCACCTACCAAATGTTGGGCGCAAACTCATTTATCACTAATTACGGGTTGTTGTGCCATCTAGTCCATATCTTCATTCAATCAAGTGAATGAGCGAAGATGATTTGGGAAGCCCAATATAGTAAGGTGGCAGGGCACTTCGGAATCGAAAAGACAGTGGAAGTGCTGCAAAAACATTTCTACTGGCCGAAACTTCGACAAGATGTCAGCAAGTATATCAGGTCCTACACTACGTGTGTTATTTCCAAAATGACCACTAAGAACTAGGACATGTACACCCCTCTAACTACTCCTGAAAGGCCATGGGAATCCATATCAATAGACTACATGTCGGGCCTTCCATCCACCAAGAGGGTAAATGACTGTGTTTTTGTGGTTGTTGATCCCTTTTCCAAGATGGTGATTTTGATCATTTGCAAGAAGAGCATCACAGTAGAGGCTACTGCCAAGATCTTCTTTGAACGAGTCTACGTACATTTTGGAATACCACTAACCATTGTTTCATATAGGGACAGTCGGTTCCTCCGCACATTATGGTCAAGCCTCTGGTCAATTTTGGACACCAAGCTCACCAAATCCACTTCCTTCCACCCCCAGATAGAGGACCAAACCGAGGTCATCAATCGGATGATCATGCATGTCCTACGCATGTACAATTCCAAGCACCCCCTCACATGGGATGAGAGTCTTCCCTATGTTCAACATAGCTACAACTGAGCCCTACATAGCTCAACCGACCATAACCCCTTTTAGGTGGGGTTGGGATTCCAAATTGGGTCCCATGGATGTTGCACTACCCCTTGCGGCCACCCCGACCGACTCATCATTTTCTCCAACTGAAGCTGACAAATCCACCCGGTTCATTGAGTGGATCCAACACATCCGCCAACAGGTTCAGGATATTTTACAGAATTCCAATGCCAAGTACAAGCAACACCATGATCAACATCGGGTGCCACATAAGTTTCAGGTGGTAGAAAAAGTTTGGTTGCACTTGTAGAAAGAACGCCTTATAGGGACCCATAGAAATCTTTTCCCACTCCGTTATGGAAATTACACCATCACCAAGGCTATGGATGGCAATTCTTTTGAGCTCAACATTCCCCCTTCCCTTGTTCTGTACCTAGTGTTCAACATGGATCTCCTTCGGCCATATTTCCCACCATTATTGGACACCTTAGAGATAACATAACAATTGAAACCAATAAATTTAAACCCCAACTTCATGAAACATGCATGCAGTGATTATATTTTGGACACACAGGTCAAGGGCACTCGCCAACAAAGGATCCATCTTTATCGAGTTGTCAAAGTAGGGCAACTCCTACACCAAGGAAAGTGGCTCACACAGGGCCAAATTCAACAGAAATTTCCTCATCTGATGGGGGAACTCAACGTAATGGATACCATTGATTCATAATGGAGAAGGATTGATCCTTATGTATGTCGGTGGCCTCCCACCTATTCCAATTGTCTCATTTTGGCAATTTTCCAATTTGGCAGTTTTTTCCTAGTTTTTGGGTCCCTGACTTCTGGGGTCATTTTGAGGCCCTAGACAATGTTTTTAGGGTTGGACATAGTCATACTATAGACGAAATCAAATATTGATAGCAACGTGTGTATTCCTCGGATATACCTTTCAAACGGGATATCATGCGCCTAAAATGGAGATCGTATGCAAAAGTTATGACCCCAAGAATTTGATGTAGTAACTTACCCCAACGGGGCCTGCATGCCTTTTGGTGCTTCATCTACTAACGTTAGGTTTTTGAATGTTTAGGGTTTTTGAATTCTTGTTTATTCTAAAAAGGATTGGAGAGCCTCATTGGAACCATCTTCTTGCAAATTAGCACAACCGTCACATCTCTTCTTAGAGATAAGATGCCACCATTCTAGCAAGCTTGTTTCAGTCTGCATTTTACAGTTTCAACATATTTCCTTATTGAATTGAAGTCGATTTTACTGTATATCTGTTATTGTTTCTTGTGTTTTTGTGTTAATAATAATAATAATTTGTATTCATCTCGTTCTTCTCATAAAATCCGAATAAACAATGTTCTAATTGTGGTAAAATTGGTCATTTTTTCAAATAAGTGTCCTTATTCTAATAAGTTGGATAGTGATGAAGAAGATGATCCCAAAAAAGAAATGAAATATCAAAAGGGAAACATGAAAGGAGATAAAAGGAAAGACTTCAAGAAAAATCTCTACTCAAGAGAATACATTTCTTGATCTGATGAAGATGATGAAAGTGATAGTGACCCTGAAAAAGTACTCTTTATGGCTACGAAAACTGAGAAAAGAACTCCTGGAAGCGATGAAGAATAAGGTGAAGTGGATATTGAGGAATAATTAATCAGTGCTTTAACTGAGATGAATAAATAAAGGAAGAGAAACAAGTCATTCAAATAAGAAATCATATCCTTGAAAACCTAACTTGAAGAAGGAAAGAGAACGAAAGATGTAAAGTAGATCCATATGATAAAGAAAGAAAAAGAGCGTGAAAATCTTGAAAAGTAAGTCGTGACTTTGAAACTTGAAGTGAACAAGCTCAGAAAAAACTTGAAAATATCTGAAGTGTTAGATAACATTCTCAACAATCAAAGGATATATAGTGACAAATATGGACTATGATATAAGAATGTTCATTTTGAGGAAAGTTCAAGCTCCATGAAAAAATAAACAGAACTAAAGAGTTATGAAGAAGTTCTCAAAGGAAGGAATCATGGCCAACGACAATAAGAAAGGTATGAATACATAAGACCTTCTACATCCAGGCATCAAAGAATATTCAATCATCGTGAAGGAAACAACCAAAGAGAAGATCATAATCAGGCAAGGTAGGAATTCATAAGGACTACACCACAAAGAATATCATTCACTCCCAGGTATCAAAATTTATTTTTGGGTCATTGTTTTACATGTACTAACTTTGGACATAAAGTTGTAGATTGCTGAGTATATGGAATAAATGTTCAAACTAGAAGTGGTTATGTGGCTCTCTCCAATATTGAATGTTACAAATGTCACAATTATGGTCACATAGATTGAAATTGCATAAGTGTCATAGAGTCTCCCATGAAGGAAAACACTAATGTCAGATATAGGAAGATTTGGAGAAGAAATGGAAAACAAGAAAATTAGGTGAATGAATACTAGGTACTAGAGATTGTACTCACAAGATTTACAGTAGCTCAATATCATAATGAATTCATAGGCCAAGAGGAAGATGCCATAATCCGGGAAGAGGATGGAGTCAGAATTCAAGAAGAAAATGAAAATAATGTCAAAATTATACGGTTAACCAAGGATCATCAGATCTATGGGTTTAGACTTCGCTAGTTTGGAGGTAACGTGATTTGTAGCTGCAAAAACTTCTAAAGCCCGGATCCCCGTAGATTATTCTAGCCACAAATTTGAGTAAGGTATGGGAACCATTAATCTCTGAGTTAATCAGAATTCAATACTTCAGAAAAACGCAGTCGTTGTTGCAAAAAGGTGAGAAACTCCCGGAGTTCCAAACTCTGGAGTGGGTGAAAACCATTGATATAACAAGGAGTGTAATTTGTCAGATCTTTGAGCCCTTCAAAGGTTCGGCGATATGGGTGAAATATTCTAAGGTTATGACAGTGGAGAAAATCCCCAAATCTCATAGTTCCAGAGTGGTTCTCCACCGTAGATTCTCTTGTGAGGAGAATCTTCGCTAGCCATTCAATTAAGTTCCTAAAAGTTGACAAGGAAAGTGGGAGGGTTAGGGTTAACCTACAAATTCCATTCGACTTCTCCTTACAACCGAATTCGGTCGGTAATCACTTTGGGTGAAACAGAGTGTTGACGCTGGAAAGCCTTTGGAGCATCGAAGTCACGTAGCTCCAAATAGTGCCCTTTGGCTAGCGCTAGGTTCTATTCCATGGTCACATGCATAACTTGACAAGAAAAAACAGCTAACACCGAGGATTACAAGTAAGTAAAACTCCCAAAAATCTTCGTACATGCATCCCACGATCTCGAAAATTTGGATTTACATAACAAAAATTGCAGAGGCTCCACGCTACTAATATCTTCGGATTAACCAATATACAACAGAGAAAACAATAAATTCGGATTTAACAAAAATTCATTGGGGATCCATCTTTTGACATAAATGAAATATTGTAAACTTAAACATAAATTCATGGTACGAATTCAAATCCAGTATGCATTTCAATAGAGAACCCATCATTAGAATTGATTGGATTATAAATTAATTTCAACAGAGAAGCTCATGAAATAATTTCAGAACTAACTCCATGGTTTACCAACCAACAAATCATTTGATCGTTTAATCTTCAATAGATAAAATACAATTTTAGAACATATAACATTCACAATATAAGTTCAAATTTCAAAATGAGGGTCAAGCCTCCCTAAATTATAGAGCGGAAAATGTTCGGAATTACAAAACAATTTAAAACATAAACACTGTAATTATTATCCGCTCGAAAGCAATTATAATTTAAAAATATAAAATATGATCTAATATTCATTGACATCAATTGTAACAAATGGAATTCAGGCTTTCCAATGACTCTATAGTGACCCTATCAATCCAACATACTACTACACTAGTAATATAATTAAATCCAAAAAATAAAAATACCAGGCCCAATGAATGTTGTGTATTGAATATGTTCTTCAAACTCTTGCACTCTTTCCTTTCCTTTGCTTTCTAATCATAGAGACTTCGCCGGTACCTCCCATCCAATTCTAGGGGTACTCTTCTTCCCCCTTAGCCCCCCAAGTCGCAAAGGGGCCACACACAAGAAACCAACAATAATAGCTCCAAGACTTGCCTCGCAAGGAAGAGCATCCACTCTTTTTACAAGCTTGGTATCCCAAATCTCACAAGTAAAACACAGTCCAATACAAATTTGGTAGCATAACAATACCCAAAAAGTTAGATCCTTTTTCCTTCTCCAAAATTTGTTTTTATATACTTTTCTTCATTGACACATGTCCCCATGCACAGATAATTAACTTTTTAGTTATTTTCAATTTGGATTACTCACTCACACACTTGTCACAATATCTCCAAGTTACACCAGTAATTACCATTTTTATTTTATTTAAAAGGTCAAAGTCCCTCACAATCCTCAATGTGTTCTTATGTTCACTCATAGGTGTCCCTTTGTTCCCCAGATTCTCATTTAAGGAGTGTCCCCTAACTAGATCTTCGTTAGAGTTTAATTAGGAGTCTTCTTCTAGTTAGACTAGTGTAGTTTGACTCTAGATTCTATTCTATGTACAACCAACCTATCAAGTTATTATTTATTTCTATTTAAAATTTATTTTTTATTAAATTCATGCACACATGTGCATTTTATTCAATCTTTATATTTTTCCCACTTTTCCTAGAATTAGATTTATCCAAAATTTAATATTTTAATTAGTCCCAAAATTAAACTTAGACTTAGGCCAAATATTAGACTTAGGATTAGAATCGTGTTAGGAATTCCAACTAATAATATATCATCTAATTAATTTGTTGATCCAACAAGGTCTAATATTTCAATGTTTTCTAGGCCATCTATATTTTTTTACTTAAGTTTAATTATGTGACATGTCCTTCAAGACGCACCTCAGTGCTTTAAGGGTGCCACTCACCTTAGACTTGTTTTGGAAGTTGTCCGACCCTTGGAGTCAACAATCCACTCAGTCCAACTTGTGAGAGACTAAGTGCTTCTAAGGAATAAGGACTCTACCTCATTCCGCGCTCCTTAGAAATATTCATGAGCGACTGTCTCAATATGCCCTCATGGCATCATGGACATCTCGAACTAGGTAATCATTAACCTATAGTTCAAACCATGGTGGGAGTGCTAGTAGTTTGTGACCTCCCTCAAATTTCTGTTTTTTGTGCATGGCCCCTCAACTCCTTATGTGAGTCAGATTAGAAAGCATCATCAAGCCTGCATCCACTGACAAAACAACTATCAATAATTCCATATACATAAATCATACTATAATAAATCATACAACATATGTGCATGAAATGAAATACTCAATTGATACAATCCACTCCTTGACTCAAGTCGAAGTCCAAGGGAATCCACTGATGCCATCAACATCCTTAACTTGTCATGTGTCCTACACACTCAGGACGACTCGTCAAAATCATATGTATATATATATATATATATATGATCAATAAGCCATAACACCTCAAAATCATCATATATAACCCATAATCTGAATGAAATCACAATGTACCATACCCGGATCACTTGCAAGCAAGTGTCCTCAATGAATAAGTCAATAATAGTGTGCTTAGTATAGAAAGATGTTACATACACCCCCTCTTGTTTCAAAATTTATCCCGAAGTTTGTACAGTATATACAAAATAAAGTAATAAATGTCTATGACATAGATCTATATGTCTAATCTATCAAACAAGTAAGGAAATTATTGACGCATCTCATATGCATCCTCCAAGGTAGTCGAGTGTGGACTATAATTGTCCCACTGGACCTTGATATGATCGACTGTTTGACGTCATAGCTGTCGAATTCCATGGTCCAAAATGCGGATTGGCTCCACCATGAGAGAACCCTTGTCCAACACCTGCAAGGAACTCATGTCAATAATATGTGAAGGGTCACTAATATAATGTCTCAAAATAGATACATGAAATACGTCATGCATACACCTCAAAGAATCACGCAAGGCTAGTCGATAAGCCATGGGTCCTTTCTTTTCCACTACTTCGAAGGGTCCCACAAATATAGGAGAGATTTTAGAACCATTTCCAAACTTGATTGAACTCTTGTTCGGTTTTACCCGCCAGAAGACTCTGTCTCCAACTTCATAATTGCGGTCAACGTGATGCACATCAGCATAACTCTTATGTCAATCATGCACTTCCTTAATCCTATATCTTATCGATTGCATATGTTCTTCCATTTATTGAATCACTTCTGGTCCTACCAGAACCCTATCCTTGATTCGATCCCAACTCAACGACGTCTGACATGGTCTTCCATAAATAAACTCAAATGGTGCCATCTTAATCGTACTTTGATAGTTGTTGTTGTATGAAAACTCTTCTAGTGGAAAGAATTATTACCAACGTTTATGTTGGTCTATTACATACATATGTAACATATCCTCCAAAATCTGGTTTTTTCTTTCTGTTTTCTCGTATGTCTCTGGGTGATAAGTTGTGGTAAAGTTTAGTTGTGTTCCCAAAGCCTCTTGGAAATTGGTCCAAAATCATTATGTAAACATCGATCCTCGATCGGACATGATTCTTCTTAGCACACCATGTAATATCACAATATTGTTGACAAATACTCTAGCTATGTCTAGTGCTTGATACGTTGTATGTACTGAAATAAAGTGTGCACTCTTCATCAGAGTGTCAACTACCACAAAAATAGAATTGTTCCTCATTGCCTTCAGTGGAAATCCAATGATAAAGTCCATTGAAATGACCTCCTATTTCGATTTTGGAATAACATGTGGTTGTAACAATCCTACTGGATCTCTATGTTCATCCTTCACTTGTTGACATTCTAGACATCTCGCCACGTAACTAACTATGTATGCTTTCATTCCCTTCCAGAAGAATAAAGGCTTAAGGTCTGCCTTCATCTTCATGACTCCTGGATGAGACATGTATACTTCTCAATGCACTTCACTCAAGATCAAACTTCTTAGTTCGTCATTAGGCGGAATGTAAATTCTTTTGTTAAATCTTAACAATACATCGTTGTCTAGTGAATAAACTCCATACTTCGGTACCATCATGGTATCTGTTAGAGCTCTATAAACTTCATTCGACTGAGAAAACAAATGACATAGGAAACCTACAAACCAACTTTGAGGCCCGAAAATAGCCTTTCAGACCTAGAGAGGGCTCTCTCTGCAGACTTTGTCTCTAAATAGGATACAAATTTAAACTATGCGCTAGATTTACACCTTTAAACAACATTTCTGGTTCTATTGGCAAAAGAAAGCAAGACCTTGGGCTATGGAGTCGATTTGAGAAAGCGATAGAAACAAATGAATCAGTGACTAAACTCAAGAGGATAAAGACTAAATGAGCAACAGTCTTCAGTTAAAAATCATTTTGTGTGGCGAGACAAAAACATATGAAGTAACTTGAAGCACCACTGGGGATGAATTCTGAGTTAACTTAGAAGAAACATAGTTTTTCTAAATGGCGCGAATCTAGAGCATTGCACGGTGAATTATAGATTTGAAATCACGTTCTGATTTAGATAGAAATTATAGATGTGAATATAAAGAACACAGGAAAGCACATATGCAAATAAAGAATACAATACATCAGACTTCCACCATTAGAATAATTTCATGAAAGCTTCAAGACTTTTGCATTAAGTTTCAATCGGATAAAAAAAACTACAATTGATAGTCAATGTCTATACTGTTTTTACAACCAACGCGGCTTACATTGAAAATATGGAATATATAGACTAGGGTGTGCCGCTTGGGCTACCCTGCACTCTAACTAATATCCATAGAAACTAGGTCTCGACTACCCTCTATCAAATGGCTCTTCGAATGACCTTTTTCTAAATATAGAATTGACTGCAATCGACCGCATCATAGTCGCTCATCTTTTCTGCAACGTTTTGGTCATCAACATATCTAGTTGTTAGAAAATGATGTGTCGATGCTTTCCTTTGACAGGGAATCTAGACAATAAGGTGTTCTATCAGACTCCTGCCACACATTGTAATGGCCTCGATCTCTGCCACACGATCGTTTGTTGGTGCGTGCATGTGGAGGGTGACTGTAGACCATTGAAGGTGCCTCCAAAATGACGATCCCAACTAGGGAACTATGCCTCTCTTCAGACTGTCGCACATCTAACGTACACTTGTCCTTCACAATGGATGAGATTCCATCACTTCGCAACCTATGTTTTCCGTGCGGGTATCTGTCAGAGTCTAATTCCGTGCCACATCTATGGAGACAAAAAATGGAGTCGGTTGATCATGCATCTGGTCTCGTTTGCAATTTGGATACTCGAAGCTTTATCCCAAGAGACTAGTTTTTCCTTTTCAGGTTCATCACTTGCCTTTGCAGAACCGCATTCCCTTTCAGCTTCTTTTGTGCATGGTGGATTTTGTGTGAGAAAAATGCGGTTATCTCAATTGACCTGTGCTTGCGAGAAGAATTACAGGCGATGCATAAACTTGAATGATGAATAAAATGAGTGTAGAGCACTCATAATTTATAACCGAGAGGGCGAGAGATGGAAACATGTTAGGGGACACTGAATTCATGGTGACTGGAGGTTTCATAGCGAGCTTGAATATTTTCACAGTACATCCGCGAGACGGGTACACTTTGGAGTGTGTGAAGTACATTTGATAAGAGCTGTAGGGAATATGTGATACGAGCACCGTGATTTTTCATTCTTTCTAACTTCATAATGAGTTTATGATGGTCATTTTGTCCTTCTTCTGATGGGGACACTTATATGGAAAATGACCTATCTTACCACAGTTAAAGCATTTGAAGGGAAACTTCCCTTGATATTTTCCTGATCCTTTATTTAACCTTCTCAAAAATTTTGCCTCAATATCATCAAATTCTGAATCAGTAGTCTTGTCTGCTTTAAAATATGCTTCTCTAGTACTGGATTTATCTTTGTTAATTCTCATTTCATATGCAGTTAGAGTTCCTAGAAGTTGATCAATGGATAGAGTTTTAAGATCATTTAATTCTTCTATTGCAGAGACTTTTGGATAAAAGTTATCAGGCAGAGATCTTAAAATCTTCTGAATTAAGAGTGAATCATCAAACTTCTCACCAAGACCCTTCATGGAATTTACAAGATCTTCAACTCTTAAAAAATACTTGCTAATTGTTTCATCTTCATTCATATTTAGTTGTTCAAATTTCAATCTGTATGTTTGAAGTTTGGCATCTTTTACTTTCTCATTTCCTTCATAATTGTTAATAAGTTTATCCCACATTGTTTTTGCAGTATCAAGATGCCTCACCTTTACAAACTTAGCTTCAGCCAGTCCATTCAAGATAGCATTCATCCCCTTAGCATTGAAACTAAACTCTAACTTATCATCCTTGGAGGCTAGCACAACAGGCTTTGTATATCCAGTCTCTACTACATCCCAAACATCA
>ML786946.1:353411-364474 GCA_009831015.1 Picea engelmannii
GAATTGTCATTATTTGCAACCAAACTTTTCTTCTTATTAAATTTCTTGTATTTGTACTTCTTTTCATCATCAGAGTTTTGGTCCTTCTTCTGATGGGGACACTTAGATGCAAAATGACCTATCTTACCACAGTTAAAGCATTTACAGGGCAACTTCCCTTGATATTTTCCTAATCCTTTCTTTAACCTTCTCACAAATTTTGCCTCAATATCATCAAATTATGAATCAATATTCTTGTCTGCTTTAAAAGATGCTTCTCTAGTATTGGATTTAACTTTGTTAATTCTCATTTCATATGCAGTTAGAGTTCTTAGAAGTTGATCAATGGACAAAGTTTTAAGATCATTTAATTCTTCTATTGCAGAGACTTTTGGATTAAATTTATCAGGCAGAGATCTTAAAATCTTCTGAACTAAGAGTGAATCATCAAACTTCTCACCAAGACCCTTCATGGCATTTACAAGATCTTTAACTCTTAAAAAATACTTGCTAATTGTTTCATCTGCATTCATCTTTAGTTGTTAAAATTTCAATCTGTATGTTTGAAGTTTGGCATCTTTTACTTTCTCATTTCCTTCATAACTGTTAATAAGTTTATCCTACATTGCTTTTGCAGTATCAAGATGCATCACCTTTACAAAATTAGCTTAATCCAGTCCATTAAAGATAGCATTCATCCCCTTAGAATTGAAACTAAACTCTAACTTATCATCCTTGGAGGCTAGCACAACAGGCTTTGTATATCCAGTCTCTACTACATCCCAAACATCAGCACCCAAGGCCATTAAGTATGTTCTCATTCTAATCTTCCAGAAGGAAAAATTTGTTCCGAGCACCTCCCAACCTCCCTTGAATATGGATGGCTAAATAAACAGTCAACTTTATAGATAAATCAGTTCTTACCAATCTTTCTTTGTTCTGTAAATCTGGTCTTCTACACATTGTTCTGCTGCTCTTCTCTACCTCTATTTGTTCAGCAGGTATTCTCTGCATCAACCCGTTCTCTCATTCTTCTCTTCTTCAACTTGTTATGTTATACTTCTATGTGTTTCATCTCACACTGCACATATCCTCCTGCGCATTCTCTCATTTTTCTTTTCTTACGGTTTCATTCTTTTCTCATACAGAACAGCCAACAATTCACATTCTGTCTCATTTTCTTTTATACACACCTCCTCGACGGTTCCACTTCGCATTTCCTTAGGAAAAACAAGGACAACTGTCCTAGCAACTGAAACGCTAACCGATTCTCAATCATGAGTCCGTTTCTTTTAATAGATTCGTAACTAAGGAGTTAACTGTGAGAGAGAACAGTAACCCTCCGATCACATTCAAGTTTATCTTCACCGTTGGATGAACTTTATTAATCTTGCCTTTAAATCGGGTTTCGGCATTTCGGCATTCCTTATGTTCAATGTTCTTGTCACTTACAAATCCCGATCCACAAAATTCTGTAAAGCAGTCGGATCAACGATCCAGATCATATCTAGATCTGACGGTTCAGATTAAGTCGGGATTTCACTCATCACGATTTCGACACTCTGGACGTTCGATTTTTTTGTCACTTCAAATTCCCGATCCTCGACACTTCGTAAAGAAGTCGGATCAACGGTCCAGATCACATCTCTATTCAACGACTGCGATTAAATCGTGATTTCACATATCACGAAATCGGGATTCCTGATGTTAAAAAACTTTGATATCTCCAACTCTCGATCCTCGAAACTCCGACATGGTGTTAGATCAACGATCCAGATCTGAGCTTGATTCAACAGTTGCGATTGAATCGCAATTTCGCATATCGCGAAATCGGCATTCTTGTTGCATTGTTTCTTTGACATCTCCAGCACGCGATCCTCGAAACCCCGACATGGACTGGAATCAACGGTCCAGATTCAACCTTAATCTGACGGCTCATATTACATCGTGATTTCGGATATCGCAATATCGGGATTCCTAATGTCAATAATCTTTGACATGTCCAACTCTCGATCCCCGAAACTCCGACATGAACTGGAATCAATGGTCCAGAATCAATCTTGATCTTACGGCTCAGATGAAGTCGCGATTTTGCCTATTGCAATTACGCCCACTTCTCCTTGCACTTTAAAGAACATGCAGGTTCTTCTTGATCCAATGATGGTCGGGTCCTGCACTTGGATCTAACATCTGAGATCTGTCCTCCTTTTTAGTGTGCTCTTCTTGTCTTCATTCAGATCTGATGGCCATCGGGAATTCAGAAAGAGATCCAACGAACACAGTTGATGCTCTTCCCCGATTATCACTTCTCCTCTGATCATCGCTGCTGTACTCAATCCATCAGCACTACTGTACTTGCCATCAATGACAAGTATACGTTGCTTGTAAATATGCTAACAATCCTCTGTACATTCTTCCTATACTCATGCCATTCGTTGTCTGTTACATATTTTCCAACATTCCTGACTCCAAGGGCCAACTGACCACTTGCTTACTTTGACCCATTCGCTTTTCGGTACATGACCTCACACGCTTTGACACATGGACTCTTACTCGACTAAGACCAACTCTAACTGAAAAAATGAGGCCGCTAACAATATCTTGTCCAATATTATTCTTAACTTCTTTATACCAGTCATCATCGATTTGCAAGGTTATAATATTTTCTCGAAGATTCATCTTAAGAGGTAATACCGAAAATATGCATGGTCTCCAACTCAATGCATATGCCACTCAATTTACATCTCCTTTAATGTAAGTAATTTCAAAGTTGTATTTGCTAAGTAATTCTGACCAATGCCTTTGTCATGCGTTCAGGTCAGTTTGTGTAAAAATATGCTTCAATTCACAGTGATCTGTCTTTAATTCAAATTTTCATCCAATTAGATAATGTCTCCAAACTATCAAGGAATATACAGTTGCCAATATTTCTAGGTCCTGCGTTGCATAGCTCTCTTCATGCTTTCTCAATTTACTTGAAATGTAAGCGATCACCCGATCGTCTTGTATCAAAACTCCTCCTAAACCCTCCTTGGATGCATTTGTGCATACCAAGAATTCCTTTTCCATGTCGGGGAATTTTAGTATCGATGTTGTCATCCACAACTCCTTAAGATTTTGAAATGCTTCCATGCATTTATCATTCCATACAAGCTTCTTTTTTTTCTTCTACAATTTAGTGGTTGTATTTTCTATCTTCGAAAACCCTTCGACGAATCGTAGGTAATATCCTGTTAGACCCATAAAAATTCATACTTCTTGTATGTTTTTCGGTGATGGCCATTCCATAATAGCCTCTACTTTCACTGGATCCACAACGATACCTTCACCAAATATGATATGTCCCAAATAATGAATCTTTGATTGGTAAAAAGAGAAATTTGATAGCTTCACGTACAATTTGTTTTCTCTTAGGCACTGTAGGACCAGTCTCAAGTGTTCATCATGCTCTTCCTTCATTCGATAATAAATTAGTATGTCATCAATAAAAACTTGAAAAAACTTTTCCAAGTATTCATGGAACACTCCATTCATCAAAATCACGAATACCCTTGGGCGTTCGTCAATCCAAATGGTAAAACTGTAACTCATAGTGTCCAAACCTCATCTTAAAAGTGATTTTAGGGATATATTCCTCTTTAATTCATAACTGGTGATATCCTAATATCAAGTGAATCTTTGAAAACACTGTCACTCCTTTCATCTGAGCAAATAAATCGTCAATCCTTGGCAATGGATATTGGTTCTTGATCATATCTTTTTTCAATTGACAATATTCAGTGCAAAGCCTCCAAGATCCATCCTTGTTTCTAAAAAATATCACTGGCACACCCCACGGTGATATGCATGGACGTATCAGTCCCAAATCCAACAACTCCTCCAATTGCATTTTCAACTGCTACAATTCAGGCGTTGACATCCAGTAAGTCATTCTCGCTATTGGTTCAGTTCCAGGTTTCAAGTCACTTGTAAAATCCAACTCTCTTTTGGGGGGTAAACTTGGTAACTCTTCTGGAAATACCTTTGCAAACTCTTTTACTACAGGACGATTTTCTAGTCCTTCTAACTCGCCCTTTTCATTCAACGCTACGATTGCATATAACTTGCATCCCTTGCACATACTCTTTTGCAATTGTAGGGAAGAAATAAACCTCAAGGACACTCCCTTTTTCCTTCCTACAATCACTCTACTTTGTCCCAAATCACCCGTTAAACTTAACCGTTCCGTCTTACATTTAAGTATCGCATCATTTGACTCCAACCAATCCATACCAATTAATATGTCATAAGATCCTAATATCATGACATAAAGATCTACCTTTATTACAAAGTCTCCCAAGTTAACGCTACAGTCTGTAACCTTTCCTCCAACCTTTTTTTTTTTCACCTGATGTCATTTATACATACTTGAAATCGTCTCGCTCGACTAAATTTACCTTAATTCTCTTCAACGTTGCACTAGAGATAAAGCTCTTTGTAGCACCTGGATCGGTCAATATACTATAATTATGGTTTGCAATTGTACCTGATGTATCTAGCACAGTAGACTGGTGCTTAGCCTGGTTGTTGTTCACCGCTGCATGTATCATGTGGGCCTTGCCCAAATCTCCAATGGTAGTGGGTCCAGATGATCCGGCCACTCCGACCTTCTCAATCAGACAGTATTGCTGGTAATGTGGGTCACCACATGTCCAATGTCCATTTTTCGGTCCAGTGTTCCTGGTCCATGAAGTAGAAGTTGTTGTTCTAATGGCATATGATCCTGGTTTGTTCTGTTAAACATGACTAAACTTCTGCTGCTGCGAATGACATTATTGTTGTTGTTGTGGTCCTCTATAAGGAGTCATCTGTTGAGGAGTCTCTCATCATGGTGTCATGAACATAGATCCTTGTTGACGTCAAGAAACTATAGAGTCTCCAACATCAACATTTTCAACCTCTCACGGGGCTAGGTGAGAAGAGACGAGAATGCCACCCTAGGATTTATTCCCCAGACAAGATAGTGCATTGAACTCTAGGACAATTCCCCCCTAACCTATAGTCCAAGCATGAATTCCTTTGCCTTATAACTTTACTTTTTAAGGATATTCAATTTTTATGTGATTTTATAATTTATTACTTCTATGTGGAGTTTATACATTTGGAGCAACAAAATTAAAATTAATAAAGGAAATGCAAATAAATAAATAAAATAAGAAGACAATGCTTTCATTTTTATTTTAACAAAAAAAAGTAACTAAAGCAAAGTTAACTAAAAGCTAGAGAAAGTTAATAAACTATGTTAGTTTTAAAGTAATTTAATTAAAAGAAAAGTTTATTACATAACATTAGCTTATTAGTTTGAATAATATAGAAATAACATTTTGGATGATATAACATTTTTATATTTTCATCTAGAAGTTAGGATGTAATTAAAAAAATAATAAAATAAAAAACAATTTATGCACACTAACCAACTAATAAATAAAATTTTATAAGAATGATTCTTTACAAAATAAACATGTTTTGTTTTCCCTTTTATAATTTTATCTAATGTTTTTATATTCTGAATTCAAAGTGTTAAATTAATAAAGATGAGGAAAACTGAGGACTTTAAAGAAAAATCAAAGAGATAGTTCTAAGTGAGAAAGAAATGATTTTTTCATTAAAAAGGCTTCCCATACAAATTCATAAATCTTCAAAATTTGCAAGTCTCTGCATAGACTAGGGCCAGGTATATGGTATTTATCCCTTCTAGACAGAATGTACAAGAGAAAGACCAAGCATGAAAAAGAAAAAAAGAAAGCTAAGCTAGAAGTGGAATGGAGCAATGATGGCGGATCACAAGGAGGAATCCTGCATATAGAAATCGATTAGCGTTGAATAACATCGAGTCTTAATTCTTAATACAATAAACTAACAAGTAAACCTTTACCTTGTGAAGGCCAACAAACTCATTCTCTCTTTATCCTTATCACTGCTTCGCAAGACCCCCTGCTGCCAACGATTTTGTCAATCCCTACTGAAGATGTAAAAGAAGAATGAATAGAAACAATCCTCACAACACTCCAGGCATATCTATCTCTGGATTTTCTGCCAAAGTTCTCTCTCAAAATTTTCTCTCTAGAAATATCTTCTTTAGAAAAACTTTGTTCCGAAAAATTCCTTCCTTTCCATTGTTGGGCACTTCTTTCTTTATACCATTTGATAATCAGTTTCAACAGTTAGGTTGATTTAGTTGAACAAACTAAATCGTGAACAGACAGGCTGACTGCCCTCTAAAAATAAATAAATAAACTTATGAAAATCCACGTGTCTACCTTTACTTCTTGGATTTTGGTAGACCCGACTCTCCAAAAGTTAAATCACAACAGCTGATGTGCTTGCTTCTGTAGTTTCAATATTTAAAAAATTTACTAAACAAAATGCAACAGGTTCCTTTAGATTTTATTCCCTCGACTGAAACATCTAGGGTTCTAGAAAGTTGTTTTTCTTTTATCCGTCTTATATCATGTTGTGCCTCTGTCCACATTTGGCGCATCAAGTTAATTGAGGCTTCTAGTCACTCCTCAAGCACAACGCGTTTGTTATTACCTTTATTTTCCATGCTAATTAAAGAAACAAGAGCGTTTAAACGCTCCTCAACACTCAGATCAGAATATTCCCCTTCCATTGGTCCCTGAACCCAAGGTTCTCTTTGAGGCTTTTATGAACTGAAAGGCTGAGTTCGATAATGCCTTGCAGACACCGTTGAGGTGCGATGTGGTGATTCCAAAAATCAGTTAACCTTAATGCACTCGACTTTGGCAATATTTTATAGTCATCTGGAGATCCCTTCACACCCTTGCAATCTGGAGCCTTCACACAATCCGAAGAAAAAACATTTTCAAGCTTTAAATCTATGTGAATGAGTTTCCTCTCATGCATATAAATTCCAATAGTCGCCTTCTAACCTCTCATACAAGATCGATGGGAAATGGACTGTACTTGTTCTTCTGTAGGAAATCATATAAACTTGGGCCAAGCTTCTCAAAAACTATGCAAGTGTGTTGTCCGATAGTTAATCCATTCGTGTGCGTGCCATTTCTATCATATTTTCCAACTTTACAAAGCACATTAACTTCTGCTTGGTAGTAAATTTCTTTCATAGACACAAATGTTTTACGTAAATAATTTATTCTAGAACGTAGGCCTGTCACTCCAGACTTAATCTTCGCCAACCATGAACATGCTCAACATGAGTGTCCAGTGTCAGGAAAATCTATGCTTGTAAATGTATGTCTTCTGCAAAGCCAATATCTTTTGCAAGATACCCGAGTGCTATATTCACTACACCAATACCAAGTCCAGTAAAAAATGATCCTAATATGCTATACAACATATGTCCAAAATCGTTCCAGTAGAGAATTCTGCCAGTTCTTCTAATGCAACTGAACTCCGTGATACTCTCCGTTCTTAACCCTTGGCGCAAATGCTACTTGTTTTGTTTTACATTATAAGAATTCCCAAAATTAATGAGTCATCGTCACTTTCCATTTGAAATAAACTTTATTCTTTTGCCTGTTGGTTCAAATTATTTACCCTACTCTTATATAAATCCTCCAAGTGGAATAAGGTATACAAAGAGAAAATATCATGGTAATATAATATATTTCTGCTTTGGGCATGGAACAATATTAAATTCATAACAAAAAGGCAAGTTGGTTTTACCCTTAAGTTATAATTAAATATTGGAAAGGGATAGGAAATATGGTCATGAAAACTTCAGGAGTATTATGTGGCTTTGTTATAGAATAAAGAATTTGGATAATTAGCTTACTTTTCTCCCTTTATCCGGTGAAAATAAAATGGAAAACAATGATATGATAATTATAACCTTTATTTTGGCGTAGATCAAATTTTAAGGCATGGTAAAAGGAAATTATTTGAAAGGTTAGAATGTGGCATATTGATGTGTACGACAACTAGAGAGGGCCAACCATATAGCCAACCATATAAGGAAGAAAAATAATATATGAGAAGTAACTAACAGATCTATTGTTGTGATTGTTCCAGTACTTCAACAACTTTATTAATACCGTATTATGTGCAACTTCAAAATTAATCACCGACCATCTTCATCATAGCTAAAAATATTCTTTAACGATATATTCTTTAAATGTGTAGCAACAGCGGGGGTGCACAAGGCCTTGCGCCAGCAATTGCACAATGAAAGGGGGAGACTGGCAACGCTTTGCCGACTATGTATTGTTGACAAAAATCGTTGTCATAATTTTCCAACCAACAGATGCACGTTTCTTACAATGGCATGCAACTTGAAACAATAAACTTAGGATCCTTGATTCTCTAGAGGAAGGGAAAGGGAAGGGTAATTGAAAGACTGAGGGATACTCAATGTGGAACAAGAAGAGGTCGATAGAGTGAGGTGGACCAAGTTATATAAAATGGGGAGACACGATGGAGGTCAAGGGATTCATGGATCGAGACTTCATGGAATAACTCATGGAAAGTGGTAAGTATGAGGGGGTTTGGTCTTGTTGTATAGCCTGAAGGGACGACCCTTTAGATATTGACAATAACGATTACAAGGCTAGAAAAATGTCATAGATATGTGCTGAGGGAAAAGCCTAAGTTTAACACTGAGCATCCACAGCGTGTATGCTCGAGGCATCTCAAAATGAAGGGGACAAATAAAGGGAAAGAAGGAAGATGGGGATAGGGCTGACAAATGTGACGAGCGAGGATGTCTCGCATAGCAAGCGCGTGGTAGACAAGTGAGGGATTATGACAAAGGAAGGCAACTTAGTTCACCTACAAGTCTGTTGTCCACCAAAACAAATTTGGTCAATTAGTTAAAAATATACAGATAACCTACCTTTTAATATCACCAATCATTATTTCATCACTTATGACCATCAAAAAGTGAAAAATAATAAAAAGAAAGCGAAAGAAATAAAAGCGAGAAAATAAACTGAGTAAATGCGAATCAACCCAAAACTAATCTAGCCCTTCCTGAAAATTTTTATTTTTATTTTTATTATTTTTATTATTATTATTATTTTGTTTATTTATGTACAGAGGAAATAAAACCATCATCTTAGACTTAGGTTGGATGAAATTTAGTGTAAAGGAATGCATCACCTTCTTTGCATGTGGGCCTTATGAGTTTGACAAATTTGTGTGTGGAGGAACAACCAAAATGCCAACCAACAACAGTGCACGGTGCAGAGAACTGATTAATCAATACCCAAAAGAAGCGATCACCAATCACCAAGACATGTCAACCAACAAACAATTTTCTAGTAATGATGAAGGTATTGAATGAATTAGATTTAGGGTTTAGGGTTTGTACCTTAAAGGGATGATTCATGAATTCATCAAACAAATTAATATCACCTCTGGGGACCTTTCTATCAAGAACAAGATCGTCATGATGCAAAGAAGATTCATAAAATGGATTAAAAAACATATGAATGTCCCTACAATAGTCACTATCATCGAAATAAATATTTCACCTAAGAGGAACATGCTCGATGGTGTCAGACTCTTTAACCTCTTTTGATTGAAACAAAGGATTAGCAAAAAATTTATACAATTTAATAAGATCTCGATTGAATTCATGGATATCTTTGAAAGAGGATTCCTCACATGCATCATTAAAGTCATGTTGGTCAACATCATTTGACCACTCATTAGCATCATCATCGAATACACATGTATCATAAATTGGTTTGACATAGTTAAAATTGATTTCTTCATTTGCATAATCAAAATTTCCATCGTATACATGCGAATGAGAAGCTTGAGATGACAAATGATCTTGGGATTTATATTTTCCATAAGGTTTAAGTAGGGTGATTTATGGGACGTGAGAGGTAGATTGATCATTAAGAATCATAATATAATCATAATCCTCTTCGCATCCACGCTCTTGACCACAAGTAATGAATTGATCAGAAATAGGCCCTAAGAGAGAGGGCTCTCGAGATTTATTCCCATCATGATTTGAACATCGAGTCTCAAGAAGGAACAAATGATCTTGTAAACTCTTAATGATGGGGATTAAAGAAGACAAATCCTTGTGTGAATCATAAAATCCAAACGAGTGACATGTTCTATGGATTTGACATTATTTTCTTCCAACCACCATTGGTAAAGAGAAGGTAGAAGTTCGTAGCAATGTAACAGAGTAGCCAAGTTGGTAGGGCAAATTGGAGTAAGAATTGAATTACATAAGTTGATAAACTTAAGATTAAAAGTAAGAATCATCTCATTATCCTTCATGCGTAATTGGTTAAACCTTTTAAGACGCTCGTAAGGACTATCTAAATTCCCAAAGGTAGAAGTAAACCAATAAGAAAGTTCAATCCAAGTAGATATGCATCCATCAGGAAGGCTGGTAAATAACGAGGTGACGTCGCCCTGAAGGGAATTCATAAACAACAACATACAACTATCATTATTATTTACTCTGAGAATGGCACAAGAATTTGAAAACGCACGAACATGTTCAGTCACTGTTACAGTTTCATTGCCTTGAAAGAGAGGCAAATGATTCTTGAATTTGTGGGGTAAAGGATTAACCGAGTGAGCGAACTTCAATGGAATGGACACAAACCAAGGAGAATTGTTCAAGTCTTCTTCAAACTCAAACAGGTCATATTTGCAAACGACCTTCCCAGGGTCAGTAGCTGAAACCATAGGGTTACAACCACCAAACAAGATTCCAATAGGTTGAGACATTGAGGTCTAGGAAAAATAGAAATAAAAATGAAATAATTAAAACAAAACTAGGAACGAACCATTGAACGGTCGTCCCCAGTATGGTCGCCAAAAATATGTTGACATCATGAGACTAGAGAGTCTCCAACATCAACATTTTCAACCTCTCACGGCGCTAGGTGAGAAGAGACAAGAATGTCACCCTAGTATTTAATCCCCAGACAAGAAAGTGGATTGAACTCTAGGCCAATTTTCCCCTAACCTACAGTCCAAGCATGAATTCCTTTGCCTTATAATTTTACTTTTTAACGATATTCAATTTTTATGCGATTTTATAATTTATTACTTCTATGTGGAGTTTATACATTTGGAGTAACAAAATT
>ML786947.1:0-19343 GCA_009831015.1 Picea engelmannii
TAAGAAGAAGAGGTTTTTTTCCCTTTATGGGTTTCCTCGTGAAATATGTGTCCCTGTGTTTATTATGTGCATGCTTGATGTTGAATATCTGTGGTTACTTTATCTGCAACATGTTGAATACCCTTCAGTAATTAACAAGAAAAATTAAAAGAGGAGAAATACTTAAAGATCATAATCAACATTCTTTAATCCACATAACTTCTCTGTCAGTATATCTTAATATCTGAATCTAACTGAATATAGAGTACATGATTGTCAATGAATGGATATCTGCATATTGGTGATATAAGGTTGATAAAGTTAAAAAGGATTAATTGTCTATGCTACTGATTCACCCCCCCCCTCTCAGTAGCACGGTGTGTTCAACACACTGCCCCTGAACCCCCGCCGGGGGCCCACTTTCCCCCAGACCCCCCAGCCGGGGGGATAGCCCCCCTGGACCCCGCAGAGGGGGTACCCCCCTCTGTACTGCCCCGCGTGGAAGAGTGTACATACTTCTGGGGTGTAAATACTTCATGGGGTATAAACACAGCTGAAAGCAAGGACCTTTGAATCCGGAATATAATCAGTCTCCACAACCAACAATTTTTTCTCCTGTTGCTAAGTTAACGTCTATTAGATTTCTTTTATCTATTGCTGTTGCTTTGGATATTGAAGTGGAACATATGGATGCGAAGACAACATTCCTACATGGGGATATGGAAGAAGAAATCTACATGAAGCATCCAGAAGGATTTGTAGTGAAGGGAAAGAAAGAGTTGGTTTGTAATCTAAAGAAGTCACTATATGGTCTGAAGCAATCACCTAGGATGTGGTACCAAAATTTTGACACATACATCCTTGGATTGGGATTTGTGAGAAGCAGGGCTGATCACTGTGTATATTCCAAGAAGGTTGGTATTCACTTCATTTATGTAGTGTTGTATGTTGTTGACATGCCGCTGGTAGGAAATAACATGCATGTTATCAAGGAGGTGAAATCGCAACTATCCTCCAAATTTGACATGAAGGATCTCGGTGCTGCTAACTTCATTCTAGGAATGGAGATTAAAAGAGATCGTGCAAACAAGAAACTCTGGTTGAATCAGAGAAAATTATGTTGAGATGATATTGCAGAGGTTTAATATGCATGGAAGTAAACCGATCACGGTTCCTATTCCTATAGGTGTAAATTTACCTGCAGATCAGTTTCCCAAGAAATAGGAATAAGAAGAGGACATGTACCATGTTCCGTATGCTAGTGCAGTTGGCAGTTTGATGTATGCAATGGTCTGTACTAGACTGGACATTTCACATGCAATGGGAGTTTTGACCAGGTATATGTCAAAACCAAGGAAGTAGCATTGGACAACAATAAAGAGGGTCTTCAGGTATCTTCTTGGCACTACGAGTTATGGATTGTGCTACCAAGGAAGACTAGGATTAGACAAAGTGGTGGACATACATGGATTTGTTGATGCAGACTGGGATGGAGATATGGATCACATAAGATATGCAAGTGGGTATGTGTTTAACCTATTTGGAGGAGAAATTAGTTGGATGAGAAAAAGACAGGCTGTAGTGTCTCTCTCAACTACAAAAGCTGAATACATGGCAACCACTCATGCAAGAAAGGAAGTAGTATGGTTACAGAGATTGTGTTCAGGTATTGGGTTGGTACAACAAGAAATGAGATTAGATTGTGACAGTCAGAGTGTAATATTCTTGGAAAAGAACCCAACTTATCATTCAAAGACAAAGCATATTGATGTTCAATATCACTTTGTGAGAGACATGGTTGAAGAAAAGTAGGTGTTGCTGGAAAAGGTTGACACTTTGAAGAATGTTTCATATTCATTGATAAAGTATGTAAGCACATAAAATTTCTTCTAGTGTAGAGTAACAATGGGCATTGCTGCCCTGGATTGTTGACTATATAATCCTATGAACCCTTGTATGCAAAGAAAACAAAAAGTGGGAGAATGTTGGGTATGTGTTATATTCTTTACATATGTGTGTGTGGGCGCGTCAGATTCAAAAACTGCATTTGACGATCCCAATTTCCTTCGCTCTTTGTGTCGTGTGCATTGGGAGCTTTCCTAGGGTGTTCCCAGTAGGGGCCAGGTATGCCCCCCCTGGTTACGTGCAATGTTCGGGGCAACTATTGGCCCCTGGTTATGGAAGTCTGCAAAGATCAAGGAAGAAAAGGGAGAATGCTAACTTCGTGGAAGACACAATGACTGTTACTGGGTCGAAGTGAGCAAAAGAGAAGAAAATATGGAGCGAAGCAAGCCATTGGACGAGGAGATAGAGGATGACAGATAAGCAAGAAAGAAGGATCGTGGACAAATTAGCAAGAGGGAAAAGCCACCGTTGGATTTGGAGCACTACACGAGAAGGAAGGAAAGACAGGCTAGCGAAGCCCTGAAAATACTGGTCAAGTTGACCAAGGGTTTTAGACACCTAGGGTTTTGGTATCTAGGGTTTTGGACACTTAGGTTTCGGCCTAAGGATGTCGGTGAGCTATTGTAATCTATAAATAAAGGTCTAAAGGACCTGGGATGGGTTGGTGTTATGATTATTGTTGTTGTATTTGTCGTTGTGTGATCAAGCGAGTAGTAGTGTGTGAGAAATAAGTGCTGAGTACGAGTGCCTTATGGTGTTGTAAGATCTTCAGTTGGGTGTGAAGATCAACCCTGCAGCTGGGTGCACAGGGAGGGGAGAGAAAGAGAGGAGAAGAAAAAAGATATTCTAGATAAGAGCGCATACAAGAACTGTATGCTTTACCTTAATATATTATAGCATAGTTCTGTGGATGTAGCTCTAGAGAGAGGGTGAACCATGTATATTTTGTGTTGTGTGTGATTGATATTCTATCTCTGTCATTGATATACTATGATTGCATTACTGTTTTAGATCTGATAAGTAGATGTGAAAAATATATCTAAGATGATAAGTGATATACGAACGTTGTGTTGTTCTTGTGTTAGATCCACTTGATATCCCCTTTGGTTGTAGACATCCCTGTCCTGCAACCCCCTCATAACTGCTTCGAGTGAGACTGCATCTGCTTCACAGGTGTTGATGAAAGGGCCAATAGTTATGGCTTATTGGTGCGCTCTTGGAGGTGAACCCTGGGTCTGCCCCTGTGCCAACAAATGGTTCCGTTGTCGGGATAGGAATATTCTTGAGGGAATGTCAAGGTGGTTCCCATAGAAGACAGAGACTCAAAGGTGGTTTCCATAGAATCCTTATAAATTTGAATATTTTTACAAAAATATCTCCAAACATTTTATAGTTGGCATATGAAAGATTATTAAGATTCGCCAAGGTTTCTACATTTAAAAATAAATTTCCATCTTTAAAATCATCCCTGCCTCCAATACATACCTTAAGCATGTGAAATATCATCCAATATTCAAGCCTCAAACAAATACATAAATGGCATACCTTTACTCATGAGAACCTATAAAATAAAGACTCGGGAACTTGCTTAAGACTTCAGGAACATGGTACTAACATCCACTCAAGTTTTTTTATGATTTTTTCACATGTACACTACCACTTCATGTACATCCCACGTGCATATGCTACCACTTATACTATCAGCCCATGTATGTATGCTACCTCTTCTATTGTCATCCCGCGTATGTACGCTACCTCTTCTACTGTCAGCCTGCGTATGCCTCAGAAACTAGGGTTTTTTAAGTTCTGCAACTATGAAGCTTCCGACCTTTCAGATTTTTTGCCGCCTCAAACTTGATATGTCAGATTCAACCTCAAATTCACTAGTAGACTTCTCAATAGAAATATAAACCATTACCAAATTACTAGACCATAACAATCACTAAACAATTTATTAAACCATAACAATTCACTATATAGATGTTCAATATAAGTGTGTGTGAATGTACTAATGAATGAATATATATGGTATATTAATACAAAGGCTAGGTAACTCCCCTACTTACTTTAGGGATTCTAGGGTTTTCTTGTTACAACAACTTTTCCCGTTTGATTGATTGACTTGTAACTAACTAGGACTTCTTGACCACTCTTTGGGGCTTCCAACTTCGCAACGCCATAACTCCCTAACCGTGAGGAACCACGTGGCATTCCACATATCACTAGAAATAGCCTGACGAACACTATTCATATATGAGTGTATTACCTTCATTTACCCTTTCCTTTTTGTCCTTATTCCTCAAACAAAATTGGGTCCCATGACCACACCTATGGGCTTATTGTATACTTCTACAAAGCATCTTCACGTGAAGGCCATGCTTAAAGCTACGCCATTAGGGGATCACTTTGGAAACTTCTCCAAATACACCCATCACTCTCAACCATACAAATGATGACCAACCATAAAGCAATCTTGTCCACATTTCTATGGCTTCCAGACTTCTCCAAGGGTTGACATCAATCTCTGAAGGTTGACATCTATCTATGGTCACTCTCCAAGGGTTGAAATTAATGAAAACCAACTATCTAAACCGTATGTCCATCAATATCCCCCTTTGGCATTGATGGAAGCACCAAAATTTATGGAAACACTTAGACATGGCAACACTCATGCTCAAAATCTCTCTGTTACCATCACTCCTCATCAATGTTTCTCACTCTCCCCCTTTGACATCAATGGAAAAGGGTATCTCTCTGGTTATATCTCCCCCTTTGGGGCTGCTCCCCATTAATGAACTCTCCTTGGGGCTACTCCCCCTGTATGCACTACCTATATCTCGCCATCGTCATGAATTTATTTATCTCTCACCCTTTGACAAAGGATTAATCCCCCCTGTCGATATGTCTCCTCCTGACATTGTACCTGCTATAAAAAATCATGGGAAAAAGAATAGACCCCCCTGTGGGTATGTCTCCCCATGTCTGCATGCTATTGGTATTCCTTTATGGACTCTCTCTCTCTAATTATTTTCCTTCTCTACAAGATGTAGAGATACTTGTGAAATGTTTCCTTTCCTCTCTTCCAATATTGTTTATTGTCCATTGGTGCTTCCTCATGTCATTCACTGACATATACAAAAAACATTCAAATTTTGATTTCTTCATTTACTTGTCATGTTCACTTGAACATACTGTCAAATGATTTTGTTCTGATGATATAGATTCTATTGATAATTTCTCTTTCCCTGTTATGATACACCTTTCATTGCTTTCCTTTCTGTAATCAATTGATTTCACTAATTCCAATTGAAAATACACCGTTATGTATTATTTCTGACCCATTCTCTTTATACCTGCTAAGCATCTCATGAATCCATCTCTATCCACATGTCACAAACTATCCATAACTTTGCTACTCAATTGTCCACAATGCTAAGCCATCTGACATTGTACTATTCTGAAGACTTCACCTAGACATCACATATCAAATGTGTACACTACAAACCAAACTTTGCATGTCTAGAAAAACATGTACTTAAGATATACCTTCTTGAAAACAACCATAAAATTCTTCCTGTGTAATTGTCAATTGACACCTGTGTGGGAACACTGCTTTCTCAATCGATCAATCTGTAATTTTGTACTTATGATATCTGACTGATCTGAATCTAACTCTACAAATACCTCATACTTCTCAAAATATGGTTCACTTATCTGTAGTATCTACTGCATGAACTCCCCATGTTCAACATACATATTTATTGGGAGTCTCCAAGGGCTTGAAAAAAAATACCCGCTCTGATGCATAGTAATATTCCTCTTCATCTAAGACTCATCATCTCTCTGAACTTTGAATTCTTCCTTTCTGCATGTGGATTGATCTTGCACTACAATTCCTGAAAGTATAATCTCTTGAACATGTTCTTTATTCATAAGCTTTTCTTGTTTGAACATTTCTTTCATAAGCCCTGCAATAAGCAACCTTATGTCCAATGTTAGTACAATAAAAGCAATGACCATAACAAAAATTTACATACCTGGGAGTGAACGATTTTATTTGTGGTGTAGTTCTTCTAAATTCCTGTCTTGTATGATCATAAGTTTCTCTTCCATGGATCCTTTCATTATGGTTGAAGCTTATTTACTGCTGAATGTGGAGGATCTTATTTTGTAGTCTTCTTCTTGATTCTTCTATACTTCCGGAACATCCTTCTTCAGGGGCTTGTATTCTTCCTTCTTCATCGGACCTTTTATTACTTCTGCATAAGTCTTTGGCTTCTCTTCATTCTTTATTTTTGGTACTTCAAATGATGATGTGGATTCTTTTGTCTTTTCAACATTCTTGCTGAAATTGATGACTTTAACCCTTAGTGTGATGACTTCTTCTTAAATCTTCTCAACCTCTTCTTTTTTCTTCATCATCTCAGACTTCACGACTTCTTGTGTTCTCTTTGCTTATTCAAGTTGGATCTTCAATGTAATTATTTATTCTTTGATTCTTCTCTCTTCTTGACCAAACTCTACCTCAATCTAGTTTAAATCATTAGTTCTTTCCTTGAGATAATTTGTCAGTATCTTCTCTCTCTATTTTACTTCTTCCTTCTGTGCTACTATATTGGATTCCAAATACCACTTTTGACTTTCAATATTTTCTTTGATCTTTCTGGCTTCTTCTAGTTGATATTTTAAGTACTTGATGACCAATTGGGCTTCTTCAAGTATTTGAACACTTTCCTTTTGTTTCAACAATAGTGATATATTTGCATCTCTTTCCTTTTTTAGTTCGTCTAAAACCCTGCTCAATTTTTCTTCTATTTCATTTGGCTTTTCTATATTATTACTTTCAATTTTCAAATAAGGGAATTCATCTTCAATATGTCCACGCTTTTCACAATTAAAACAAAAGGGCTCATCTCTGTTGATTTCATATACTTCAGACTCTTCTTCTTCTGAATCTATCTGACATGATGAGAATATTTCTTCATGTTTTGTACATGTATCTTCTTTAGAAAATTCCAACTCTATGACAAAAGAAAAATAGATATCATGTAGCTTATTCCAAATTTCTTTAGCTAATGAAAACTTTCCACCTTTTCTCTTACTAGATCAGGTAATCCTTCCTAGATGAAATCCATAGCTATTTTTTTATTCTTATTCAATTCCTTCTTGGTTGTAGTCTTTTATTTCTTTGTATCATTATATCCTGTCACAACTGAATACCAAATATCGTATCTTTGTGCCTCTAAAAAGGTTCTTGTTCTTATGCTCCACATCTCATACTTTAGACCGCTGTGACCATCAAACATTGGTACTCCATTCTCAGAAAATTCCATGATCTCCTTCCAATGGTTAAACTGTCTCTTGAAAGAACTTGCTCTGATACCAATTGTTGGATTACTGAGAGGGGGGGGTGTGTGAATCAATAATGAGTAATTTATACAAATTTTAACCAAAATATATATTATTTATCTTTACCAACAATATTCAACAATTTATCATCAATTTATCATATATGAATGCATCCAATCATATATATATCAAAAGAATCTAAACATAAGCAACATCACATCAAGAACTCAATACACAAGTATTTACGTTGGAACCGAAATGGGAGAAAACCACAAAATGTTTTCTTATATGTATCAAGAATTCATTCATAGGAAGCACCAACTTCCTAATTCTCTAGCTACAACTGGAAGGAGGCTCCAACCCCCCATTCGCAGGCTCCAAACTGAAGGAATATACAACTCCTTGATTCTATGGCTCCAACCAAAAGGAGGCTACAATCCCTTAGGTTCTCTAGCTCCAACCAGAAGGTGGATACAACCACCTAGTTCTCAGGCTCCAACCTCAAGGAAGCTCGAACTCCCTGAATCTCTGGATACAACTAGAAGGAGGCTACAACCCCCTATGTTCTCCAGATACAACCGAAAAGTGTCTAAAACCACCTATCCTTGCCCTGTCCTGCCTCCCTAAAGTTAAATTCCAAATAGATGATGAAACCCTTGTCACATTATCACTATGAGATATACGACTGTAAACCTGTACCAATCTTTTCCAACAACCTGTAACCAACCTATACCAAAAACATGTAATCAATCATGTACATGTAACCTTCCTATACCAACAAAACCAATAGGTATGCAACCTATCTAGGTTGCAACTTTAATATGTACACACCTCGTCTATACTGCAACCTACATATTTACGCGACCTTTCTATAGTGCATCTTGTGTATCCCTTCTGAGAACTATGGTTTTCACCTTTCTGAACTCAGACTCTTTGTTTCCTCTGTTACTGTCACTGTCACTACCATTGTCACTGATATTGTCACTGTCAGTTCCTCTATCACTGATACTCAACTAGATCCTCTCCAATGGATCATATACCAAAGACACCTCTCAACTTGATGTCCAACAAACACATGCTTCAACCAAGCATGATCCAACATCACCACATACCATCACAATATATGTGTCTCAACCATGTACCAACTTGTACCATACATCAATCTGTACCATCAACCATGTCCCTGTACCGTATACCATACCATGTTCCAACCATGCAAATCAACCATGTATATCAACCATGCACATCAATACCTGTACCTTATACCATACCATGTGCCAACCATGAAATGCATCTCATATACCATATCAAGCATCAAACATGTACTATACCATGTACCATAAGATATGTTGAACAATTAATACCAAGAGTGTATCTCAACCAAGTACCATCACCACTAAGAGATGTCTCCTATACATGGACTACCATATTCCAAGTGTATGTCTCAATAATGTATCAATATCAATGGTAGACCACTAGCACAACAACCATACACCTTGTACCAATAAACCAAGAAGTGTATCAACAATATATCTCACCCAACATGTACCATATACCATGAAATGACTCTAGTCATATGCCTCAAGCATGTTCCTCAATATAAAAAAAGATGTAGTCTCATAACACAATATGACAAGCCTCAAGTATATGCCAATACCACAAATATGTTCCTCTAACAATGAACCATAATAGACATATACTAAGTACTAAGAGTGTGTCTCAAGAATATAACAATCTTACCTCAACCATGTACCATCAAGGGCCTCCAAGACATACCTTAAGCATGTGACATATCATCCAAGATTCAAGCCTCAAACAAATACATAAATGACATACCTTTACTCATGAGAACCTGTAGAATGAAGACCTAGAAAATTGCTTCAGACTTTAGGGCCCTGATACTAACATCCACTCAAGTTTTTTATGAGCTTTTCACATGTACGCTACATATTCATGTACAACTCATGTACGTACGCTACCTATTCTACTATTACCCCACGTATGTATGATACCTCTTCTACTGTTATCCCATGTATGCCTCAAAAAATAGTGTTTTTTAAGTTTTGGAACTCCGAAACTTATGGCCCTTCATATTTTTCGCCACCTCAAACCCTATACATAAAATTAAATCTCAAATTCACTAGTAGACTTATCAATAGAAAGATAAACCATTGCCAAATTACTATACCATAACAATCACTAAACCATTCATTAAACCATAACAATTCACTAGATAGATGTTCAATATAAGTGTATGTGAATGTACTAATGAATGACTCCATGAGGTATATTTATAAAAATTATGGGTAACTCCCCTCCTTACTTTAGGGATTCTAGGGTTTTATTTTGACAACAACTTTTCCCCTTTGACTGGTTAACTTGTAAATAACTAGGACTTCTTGACCACTCTTCAGGGATTCCAACTTCACAAGACCATAACTCCCTAACTGTGGAGGAACCATGTGGTGTTTTTCATATCACTAGAAACAACATGACGAAAACTATCCATCTATGAGTGTATTACCTTCATTTACCCTTTCCTTTATGTCCTTATTCCTAAAAAAAACTTGGGTCCGATGACGACACCTATGGGTTTCTTGTAGACTTCTACAAAGCGTCTTCCCGTGATCGGGCCATGCTTAAATATATTCCATAAGGGGATGTTGGCATAGGGGTAGACCTAGGGTTCAACACTCAAGAGCGCACCAACAAAACCCTAACTACCGACCCTTTCAGAAACACCTGCGAAGCAGATGAAGTCTCACCCGAGGTAGAGGTAGGGTTGGTTGCAGGACTCAGATGTCTGCAACCTTAGCTGGGAAAATGATCTGTGATTACAACACCTTAATAGAGAACTTAACAATTATAGTTCATTAATATCCAGCCTTAGTTTACAACGCAGATAAACCCTAATAACAGAGCAGTGCAGTATTCATACAGATCTGATATATTCAAGCACTAAGCACATCAACATAGATTAGATCTAGCATTCATTCACATTATTCATCACTAAGCTATCATATTATATTCTTCCAAGCATATATCAGTGCACTAAGAATTTAATCACATAAACATGAGAACAACCATAAAACACAAAGCAACCACAACACAGGATATACATGGTTCACCCCTAGCCTAGGGCTACGCCCACCAACTCTTCTTCTTCTTTATTATGTTCTGTCAATATTCTACATGCATAAATCCACAAGATCCTACTCCACATAGGATAGGAGATCCGCGCGCACCTCACCAGATTCTCCTTCCTCGAGTTAGGTTACATCACAAATCTTCTACTCAATCTCTTACAGTCACTTGCACTTAGCTCTACAAGTCTCACACAGTATGCATGAAACATCTACAATCCACACTTGCACTTAGCACTTAGCAAGGTACCAAAAGTCCTCCTTTCTTGCCTTGCCTAGACTTCTATTTATACATTGCAAAAAGGACCTAAACATGGGTAAACCCATGGGTCGACATTCCCATACCTGTTACAGAGCCCAAAACCCAAAAATCCCTTAAAAGGGGTCGAGATCCTGCGATCTCCACTTCAACTTGCGCTCCACCCTTGACATCCCGTTGAAGTCCCAAAAGTAGGTCAAACATGACCAAGGATCCTCAAAACTTGGTCAAGGGCCAATAGGCCCCCAACACTCACTTGTGACTCATTCTGAGTCACTCTGATCTAGGTAGCTCTGCTTCAAAAGCCTCGATCTTGGCTCGAGCTACTTCGACTTTTTGCTACGCTAAGGCCCCCTACTCGACGAACTCTTGGATAACTGCTTCGTTGACAGGTCCCTCCAAACATTGTTCAGCTGCAGTGACAAATTTCTCCAGTTCTTCTCCCCGGCCTTCAATCTCCGCAAATAGCTGGCAAGACTCGTCCTGTATTGGTTGGAGTCTCTGAGTCACTTCCATGACTTTGCTCTGAATGGTGTGGACTTGTTGTTGACCAGTGCACTGTTCCTGGGATCGTGTCATCCTTTCAATTGCGCCTGTACTGTTTCTTCTTGCTTCTTTGCCTCCTGAAGCTGTGACTCCAGTGCCTTCAATTCAGGATCCTCAGTGAGTCACTCATAAGTCTAGGCACTGAGATCACTTAGCTGTTTACATTCCATGGTGAGGGCCTTGATTATCTCAACTACGCTTTGAGAAATTGCTTCTATTTGATCTCGTACATCTTGCAGAGTGTTGGGCACTGTTTGTAGCTCCAGATCTGCAATTCTCTGTTGAAGCTGCTGGATAAATTTTGCAAGTTGCGCTACTTGATGCTCTACTGGTTCCTCTGCTTTTTTCTCTAAGCTTGTCATAGAACGAAGTGCTCTGCTGAATGCTTCTTTGACTCTAACCTATTCTGTGAGCAACTTCTCTTTCTCTTGTTGGATGTGTGCTTTCTCCTCTTCAAACTTTGTTTGGAGAGAAACCTTATCCTACTGCACAACTCGGCGTTGCTCTATGACTACTGTTTTCACTTGATTTAGGGCCTCTGTGGCATGTTCTATGTCTTCCTGTGCATGATCAAGGTGAACTTCAGTTGCATCAGCTAGTCTGTGGAGTTGGGTAGGATCATCTCCTAACTCCGGTTCTTTTGAGGGTGGGGGCGCAGTGGATACTGTGTGGATGGATTGAAGGGCCTTCTATACCCCTTTGATTTCAACCTCGATTCTGTCGTACATATATTCTTGCTTGGCTTCGTGTTTTTTTAAGATGTCCTGCAAGGCATTTTCTATAGCGATAATGATGAAGTCGAAATCATCGACCGTGAGCATGGTCACATCATGGTTTTTCTCGCTCTTGACTTCTTTCGTGAGGTAGGTTTCATGGGGGAAACATTTCTTTTCTTCAAGGGATCAACCTCATCAACAAGATCCCTAGGCGGTGTTACTTCACCTTTCTTCTGCTGATCGTCTTTTCCATTGGTCTCTTCTCTATCTACTTCATCATCACCTCCTCGTCTAGGTGATACTGAAACAGTTTCATTTGATGTGCTGCTCAAGTTTTGTACTTCTTCGGTCTTCTTCCTTTTGCTGGTTCCAGGTGTGTCATGTTCTTTGTGAGTGGCCTTCGAGCTTCCAATTAGTTTGAGATCAGACATTTCTGCAGGGTCAATAGGGATAAGGAGCTCTTCATACTATTCCTTGGTTATCTCCTCTATGTCCTCCTCTGTGAGCTTATAGTATGAATGAAGCTCTTCTTTATGCTCCTCTGCATGTGCAGTGATATAAATGAAGTTATGATCTGTGCGGAACTTCATGAGAGGTATGAACTGGTGTAGGGTGTTTTGCATCATGCGAGGGACAACTTTGATGGCCCTCTTCAGCTGCACGTAGTATGTATGGAATATTGTGTTCGATTACCACTTTTTTCCCTTATCGCTCGAGTAACAAAGCGTGGTGAACTTCACAATGAGAGGTTCAAACAACTCAATGTCTGGGAAGGTTTCACTTTATGGCATCTCCCAAGCAGTAAACGCTATGAGGATCAGTAGCCAGCTAAATTGGAACTCATAGCCCTAATCCCGAGCTTCGTGGAAATCCAATTCCAGCTAATTGACTAAGTACTTCACCCTGTTCATCTGGAGTCCTTCTCAACCATAAGGTCGATTAGATATTCTTCGACATTTTTCTCTGCGATGCTGGGCTCACTTGACATGCACACTTAGATCGGATAACTTAGGTGGATGAATGAATGCTCAAAGAAATAGAACATGCATCGATCTAAATAAACACAGTGCGGTAGTAATGGGTTGGCTTGGATACAATTTGAAAAAGTGTTTTCGGTGAAAAAGTCAACGAAATAAGTAGACACGATGTAACAGATCTCTCCAACGGATGAGAGGCCTTCATCAATGTGGTTCTATCCATTGTGGCATGGTCCCAACGGTTTGATGGCGAGATTTCAGGCCATAACTATTGTTCTAACCGTTCGGGGCATCGAGCTAACGGTTATAATTCTCTCAACGACTATATTGCTTCACCATGGCGAAGTGCCATGTTGCATTGTTCTGATAACCCGATGAAGTTCTAGTTTTGCAAACCTTCCTTCTGCGAAGTCCCTTCTGGAACCTTCTACAACTTTTCTATCTTTGCTCTCTTCTTACTGAGCTTTCTAGCCTTCTTCCTTGTAATCTTTATCTCGATATTCCTCTTTCCATTCTGATTCTTATCTCCTTTTAACATAGTAACTTCGCGTTGTGGATGGTCTTTCATAGGGTTCAAGGCCAATACTTCTTCTCTATCTGGAGTAGGTGTTCTACTCTTCTGTGAGTCTTCTTGTGTTCTTTCCACTTCAATATCCAAGTTTCTGGTTCTGAACAACTTTGATCTGTCCTCCCATTCTTCAATCAAGTGCGCTATCCTCCTAGTCATGAAATATTTTAATTCTTGCTTCTTTTGTTCTAAGACTTCCTCTTACTTTATTCTGGTTTGATCTTTCTCAATCCAAGTTTTTCCTAGTAATATAGAAAATGGGGCGTTGTTCTCAATAAATTTAACAACCTCAAACTCTTCTTCTGTTCAAGTTCCATGAGCATTCATAGATATCTGGGTGAGTCTTCCACATAGGGTTATCAACTTTCCTCCAAATAATCCTATTCCTCCTAATGAAGGAATCATAGCAGGATTTCCTAAAATTTCCCAAGTTCTTTCTGTCATGGTATTCACTTGTGTTTCCTCATACAGAACATAGTCAATGTCGAAGTCTCCTATTCTTGTTTCTATGCATTCTTTTTCTTTGAAGCTCTCTGATAAGTTGATATTTCTGTGATCATTCAGGGTTTCTTTCATTTGTAGCAATACATTCTCTGATTCTTTTTGGGGTTCTACCATGGTTTCATTTTCTTGATTTTTCTCAGGGTTTTCTTGTCTCATATTCATTCTTTCAACCTTAGCAATCATTCTAGGGAAATCCAAAAATTCATGGTCCATAGATTTACAACAAAGGCAAGTAGGACATATACCAGGGCATTCCTTAGCAATATATCCCGGTCTTTTGCAGCTATAGAAAATATTTAATCCTCTCTTTCTCTTGAACGATCCCCAACCTTTCCTGTACTGTGCACTAGGGTCACAATAACTAACCTGCAAAAAATTCTTTCTAGGGTCCTGCATCCATTTGTTAGTCCAAACATTCTTTCTATGCATATGAATAACATATCTTTCATCATTTCTATCAGATCTACTCATATCAAATCTTCTTTCATCTACTGTGCCCTAGTTTTTAAGCTAGGGAAAACTTTATCAAACATACCTAGATCCATACTTTTGAAACAAAAATTTCCACTTATCTTACCTTTAACAAAGCACAAAGCCTTCAGATCTTACCTCTTTAATAAAATAATTTCACTTACCTCTATCAGAGCACAAAGATTTCAGATCTTACCTCTTTTCTTCAGATTTGACTTTTCTTCTTAGCACAGAGCTTCACAAGTCAAGTAGAATACTGTGCACTAAAGCAATAGATCTATGCACAAAGGTTTCTTTTCTTCAGTTCCTAGAAATCACAGTTTCAGGTCCCGACAACGAAAGCATTTGTTGGCATAGGGGCAGACCCAAGGTTCAATGCTCAAGAGAACACCAACAAAACCCTAACTACTGACCCTTTCGACAACACCTGCGAAGTAGATGAAGTCTCACCCGAGGTAGAGGAAGGGGTGGTTGCAGGACTCATATGTCTACAACCTTAGCTAGGACACTGATCTATGATTACAACATCTTAACAGAGCACTTATCAGTTATAGTTCATTAATATCCATCCTTAGTTTACAACGCAGATAAACCCCAATAACATAGCAACACAATATTCATACAGATCCGATATATTCAATCACTACACACATCAACATAGATTAGATATAGCATTCATTCACATTATTCAACACTAAGCTATCATATTAGATTCTTCCAAGCATATATCAGTGCACTAAGCATTTAATCACATAAACAAGAGAACAACCATAAAGCACAAAGCAACCACAACACATAATATACGTGTTTCACCCCCAGATCGGGGCTACGTCCACCAACTCTTCTTCTTCTTTATTATCTTCTGCCAATCTTCTACATGCATAGAGCCACAAGATCCTACTCTGCATAGGACATGATATCCGTGCACACCTCACCAGATCATCCTTCCCCGAGTTAGGTTACAACACAAATCTTCTACTCAATATCTTACAGTCACTTGCACTTAGCTCTACAAGTCTCACACAGTATGCACGAAGCATTTACAATCCACACTTGCACTTAGCACTTAGCACTTAGAAAGGTACCAAAAGACCTTCTCCTTTCTTACCTCACCTAGAATTCTATTTATACATTGAAAAAAGGTCCTAAACATGGGTAAACCCATGGGCCGACATTCCTATACCCGTTACATAGCCCCAAACCCAAAAATCCCTAAAAAGGGGTCTACATCCCACGATATCCACTTCGACTTGCACTCCTCCTTCGACAGCCTGGTGAAGTCCCAAAAGTAGGTCAAACATGACCAACGATCCTCAAAACTTGGTCAAGGGCCAACATGGGACCACTTTGGAGACTTCTTTAAATACAGCCATCACTCTCAACCGTACAAATGATGACCAACCATAAAGAAATCTTGTCCACATTTCTATGGCTTCGACACTTCTCCAAGGGTTGAAATTAATCTATAAAGGTTGAAATATATATATTGTTACTAGTCTCCAAGGGTTGACATCAATGACAACCAACTATCCAAACTATTTGTCCATCAATCTCCCCCTTTGGCATTGATGGAAACACTAACATTGATGGCAACACCTAGACATGGAAACACTCATGCTCAAAATCTCTCTGTGACTGTCACTCCTCATCAATGTTTCTCACTCTCCCCCTTTGACATCAATGGAAAAGGGTATCTCTCTGGGTATCTCTCCCCCTTTGGGGATGCTCCCCGTTACTGAACTCTCCTTGGGGATACTCCCCCTTTCTGCACTACCTCTATCTCTCCATCGTCGTGGATTTATTTATCTCTCACCGTTTGACAAAGGATTAACTCCCCTTGTCAATATGTCTCCTCCTGAAACTATACCTTCTCTAACCGATCACAGAAAAAAAAAATACCTCCCCCTGTGGGTATGTCTCCTTTTGTCTGCATGCTTGTTATCTTCCTTTCTAGTTTCTCTCTCTCTCTGATGATTTTCCTTCTCTACAATATGTAGAGCTACCTATGAAATGTTCCACTCCTCTCTTCAAGTACTGTTTATTGTCCATTGGTTCTTCCTCATGTAATTCACTGACATATACAAAAAACATTCAAATTTTGATTTCTTCATTTACTTGTCATGTTCCCTTGACCATATTGTCAAATGATTCTATTCTGATGATATAGCTTTTGTTGATAATTTCTCTTTCCATGTTATGGTATACCTTTGATTGCTTTCCTTTCTGTAATAAACTGATTTCGCTAATTCCAATTGAAAATACACTACTATGTATTATTTCAGACCCATTCTCTCTATACCTACTAAGTATCTCACGAATCCATCTCTGTCCATATGTCATAAAATGTCCATAACTATGCTACTCAACTATCCATAATGCTGACCCATCTTCCATTGTACTATTATGAATACTTCACCTGAACATCACATATCAAATGTGTCCACTGCAAACCAAACTCTACATGTCCAAAATAACATGTACTGAATATATCTCTTCTTGAAAACAACCATAAAATTATTCATGTGTATTTTCCAATTGACACCTGTGTGGGAACACTGCTTTCTCAATCGATCAATATGTCATTTTGTACTACTATTTGACTGTTCTGAATCTATCTCTGCAAATACCTCATACTGCTCGAAATATGGTTCACTGATCTATAGTATCTACTGCATGAACTCCTACTGTTCAACATACATATTTACTGGGAGTATCCAAGTAGGGTGGCTCAGAAAAATACCCGCTCTGATGTGGATTAATATTCCTCTTCATTTGTAGAATCATCATCTTTTTGAACTTTGATTTCTTCCTTTCTGCTTATTGATTGATATTGCACTACAATTCCTGAAAGTACAATCTCCTTAACCTATTCTTCTTTTCTTTCTCGCACTACTGCAAATCCTACAATCTCTAGGACATGTTCTTTATTCACTAGTACTTCTGCTTTTTCATTTCTTCTCCAAACCTTCCTATGTCTTGCATCTTCCTTTTTCCTTGTACATTTGTCTTCATATTGTACTGTTGCCAATCTTGAGAGTATCTGATCTTCCTTCACCTGTTCTAATTTTCTTTTCCAAACCTTCTTATATTTGATATCAATGTTCTCTTTCATAGAAGTATCCATCGTGCTTCTACAATCACAAGCTATGTGTCCATAGTTATGGAACTTGTAACATTCAATGTGTTAAGCCCTAATATTAGCTCATTACCCCTTAATTGGGGCATATTACATTAGTAATGTTATTTTATCTATGTCGGCTTTATTCCATTAGTTGTAATTATACCTCCTAGTCTCCTATATATACCAAGGAGACATTTTCATTTGGAATCATCTTGTACTTGAACATTTATGTGGGGTAATAGGAGGTTTCCCCCTCGAAGAGGCTTATTATCTAAAATTATATCTTTTTTAAGGCACTGAGTACTTATTCTGAGGTTTTTCTATGCTATATTGATATTTGGTTCTTAACATATGGTATCAGAGCTCAAGGTCGTAGGGTTTTGCTGCTGCATCTGATACACCTTGGAATTTTTGATATAACTTATTTTCTACAATGTTTCATAAGGAACGACTTGGAGGGTATTTAGTAGACGGATCAAGGTATGTTGGGTTACAATTTTATCTCCCGAGGCCTTATACTTTCATAGATACAGCCTGCGCAAGATAGGGTCTTGGAATCATCCTGAACTAAGTCATTGCAGAATTTTCACTATAAATATTTTTCTGTAATGTTTCAGACCCTGAAATTTGGAGGCTATTCATAGAAATTAGTAAGGTATATGTGGTAAAAAATTCAGCTTCTGGGTCATCTTGCATTTGTAGATACACCCTGCGGAAGATAGGGTATCTGACTAGTCCTATTGACTAGTCTCAAGAAGGTGTTCCAAGTAAAACAATCATAACTTCTTCCTAGAGTATCCAAATTGAGTGAGAATAGTTGCATTGGATAGTGGACAGTCTGTAGTATTTTTGGTATGAGTTTTCAGAATTTTATATCAATTATTTTGTGCGGGGTATGCTATACAAGTGAGATCTCCTGGAAAGGCCAAAAATCAGCAATTTGTGGGGAAGTTATCGTAAATTCCACTTGGCACATCCAATTTTGATCAGACCCATGGAATTGCAGAGAAGAAATATTAGAGAACTACAAAAAATAAAGTTTCATACCCAGAAGGGTTGAAACTTGGGAGATACAACAAAAGACAGATTGTCTAGCAGAACCACCTCAAAATCAAGGTTCAAAAGTGATACTTGGCCAACATGCCACCCAAAAAGGGAACTTCTACACCAAATAAGCCTCCAAACAATCCTACTTGGACTCTTGATGAAGGTGAAGAAATGCGTAGGGACATAAATGATTTACAAAAGAAGACAGTAAAAAAAGATGAACTATAAGAGATGATGGATTCAACAGAAGCTAAGTTTGAGGCAATAAATACTAATATGGACGCTTTAAAAGGGGAGATCATGGAAGTATTGAAAAATTTTGTAACAAAGAGGACACCTGAAAGTGAAAATGCATCCCATGAAATTCATGATGAGGACACAAGGAAGGTGAATCAAGAATGAAGAAACTCCAACCTTGGGTTGAAGACCAACCACGTTCCTAAGATCAATATGAGGAAGTTTTATGGCAAGGACCCTATCACATGGATACTTCAGATGGAGCAATTATTTGATCTACATAATGTGCCACATACACAAAAGGTACGAATTGCTTCTTTATATTTAGAACCCAATCAATTTGTATGGTATAGATGACTTTGTTCTCACAAATCACTTGTCACTTGGACAATTTTCACGGAAGAAATGATAGCACACTATGAGGATACAAGGAGCAATACCTTCTTTAGCCAATTGATAAATCTCAAGCAAAAGGGTTCAGTTACAGAGCACATTGAGGACTTCCAAAGATTGAATATAAA
>ML786947.1:59372-71595 GCA_009831015.1 Picea engelmannii
AGGAAGATCCTTCTAGAAGCGGAAGCTTCTATTAGGTCTTCTTGCATCTGCCTTATTCTATTTTATTGAAAGGTCTTATTAATATTGACCTTTATTACATCCGAATACATTGATCTACCTATGTGCGGGTTAGGACCTTAACACTTTTCCCCTAGAAACCCAAACCGAGAAAACCAACATATTCTATATTCATTCATGTCATACATTGTTTACAATACAATATACACATAGGATCCAACAACATCCAAAACCCTAATCTAATGACCTGATTAGTCAACAACCCTAATTCCTTAACCAAAAATAGAAAACCATCGACGAAAAACCATGTGCTGAAAAACCGCCCAAAAATGGACATGAAAACCAGTAAAAAAACAATTTGGGGGTGTTTCCACCAAAATCCCCGGATAGGGGGGCTCCACCTCCCTTTTACCCCCTGTGTGTCTGGCGCAACATAAACACTAGTTCTAATCGTGCAAAGAATATAACACATAACCAACACCAACAATGTTTTCTTCCCTACGACATCAATCCCTTCAAGGATGAGGTATTGTGTGATATTTACACCTTTGAAGTTTGTGATGTTATTTTAGGAAAACCATACGTGTGGCAATGACATGTTGTATATGACTCTAGACCTTGCATTGTCATTATTACTTTGGGTAGACAATTGTACAGGATACCAGAGGTAGCTCCGCTTACCGCCATTTCTTTGATATATGTTAAGCAATGCAGGAAGGTTGTTTCTCAGATCGAGATAATTTTCTTATTCATGATTTTCTCTCAAAGTGAACATAAGGTTGCAACCACATCCATGGCCTCTGCACAGGGCCTCTCCATGCAACTGAAGCAGGTGGACAATATCTTGGAAGAATACAAAGACATCTTATCCTCACCCATCGGGGTAACGTTGCACTATCAGGTCAAGCATTCAATCGATCTAACCCTGTGTGAACCTCTACCCAATGGTCTGGTCTATCATTTCTATCTGATGGAAAATGAGGAAATCAAGTGATGAATCCAATATTTGCTTCAAAAGGAGCACATCTGACCCAACTCCTCACCCGGTGGGAGCCCGATTGTACTCGTGCTGAAGAAATATGGGACTTGGTGACTGCATTGATTACAAGGCCCTAAAAAGAATCACAGTAAGGAATTGATACCCAATTCTCCGAATTGATGACCTTCTTGACCAACTTAAGGGAGCCAAGTTTTTCAGTAAGATTGACTTGAAGTCTGGCTAACACCAAGTCCCAATATAACATACTGATGTATGTAAGACTACTTTCAAGTCCAAAGAAGGTCTTTTTGAATGGCTAGTCATTCCCTTTGGTTTAACAAATGCTCCAACAACTTTCATGAGATTGATGGATGATATATTGCAGCCTTTCAACAATTTTTTTGTGGCGGTATATCTAGATGATATCCTCATCTTCAAAAAGATTAGGTAGAAAACTTGCAACATATTTTGCAGGTCCTTCACACTCTATGACAACACAACCTATATGCTAACTTGGAAAAATGCTCCTTTGTCATGAACATGGTCCAATACCTAGGATAAATTGTTGATGAGCATGGTGTGCATGTGGACCCATCCAAGATCCAAGTCATTCGTGATTGGTTATCCCCGGCCAAACTAACTGATCTTCAAAGTTTCTTAGGAATTGCTAACTTCTATCGCAGGTTCCTGTTGGGATTCTCTGATATTGCATGGGTCCTTTGCCAAGTGATCAAGGGTGGTGGAAAGGAAAATTTCATGTGGGGGAAGTAAAAAAAACAAGCATTCGATGATATGAAAATTGCTTGTGCTCAGCTCCATTACTCTCATTACCTGATATGGACCAACCTTTTTATATTGATATCGATGCCTCAGACTATGTCGTGGGCACAATTCTCACTCAGCATGGTCATCCAATGGAATATCATATTGATACACTATAAAATGTCATTTGTAATTACCCCACCTATGAAAAAGAAATGTATTCCATTGTATAATCTTGTCGACAATTGTATTACTACATTCTTCGGGAAGGAGATAGTCATCCACATTGATCACAAGCCTCTGTTATTCATGTAGACACAAGGAAAATTGCAGAATGACCGCCATCAAAAGTGGTCCACATACTTTCAGAAGTTCCATATCGACATCAAATATAAGACATGTAGAACCAATCATGTCATTGACTACCTCAATTGACCTCCAGTTGTAGCCTTAACCACGGTGTTCTGCTCCTATGGCCATGGCGCATTAGAGTGGCCCCAACTCTATAAGAGTGATCTTGATTTTGCTACCACTTACTAGATGCTAGGCACATGCGTGATTGTCACTCACTTTCATCTTTAGGATGGATTGTTCCATATTTTCCACCTCTTTGTTCCTTCAAGCGAGCATGTGAGGCTAATTTGGGAAGCTCACTACAGTCAGATGGAAGGACATTTTGGCATGGAAAAGACCGTGGCAGTACTATAGAAGAATTTCTATTGGCCAAAATTGCACCAGGATGTCGAAAAATATATTAGGTCCTGCACTGCCTGTGCCATTGTCAAACCAACCACTAAGAAGCAAGGCATGTACATCCCTCTACCTACTTCCGACAGGCCATGGGAATCCATCTTGATGGACTACATGTCAGGCCTTCCTTTAACCAAGCAGGGAAATCACTGTGTTTTTATGGTGGTTGATCAATTTTCTAAGATGGCCATCCTAATAGCCTGCAAGAAGAATATCACAGTGGAGTCCACTTCCAACATCTTATTTGAACGAGTGTGGGTACACTTCAGGATACCACAACCCATCATATCAGATTGGGACAATAGGTTCCTAAGCACATTTTGGTCTAGCTTGTGGTCATTGTTGGACACCAAGATCACTAAATAAACCACTTTCCACCCCCAAATGGATGGCTATACAGAGGTCCTCAACATAATGATCATGCATATCTTGCACATGCACAACTCCAAACATTTGTGCAGATGGGATGAGAGTCTCCCCTATGTTCAACACAGCCACAATAGATCCCTTCATAGCTCGACCGACCATAGTCCCTTTCAGGTGGGGTTGGGATTTCAACCATTGGGTCCCATTCATGTCGTTCTTCCCCTTGCATCCACACAGGAAGAATCATCCCATGCTCAATCTGAGGCTGAAAAAACCATTAGGTTTATTGAACAGATTCATCACATATGGAAACAGGTCCATGATATTTTACAAAAAGCAAATGCCAAGTACAAACAACGCCATGATCAACATCGTGTGTCGCATAAGTTTTAGGTGGGAGACAAGGTCTGGTTGCATTTGCAGAAAGAGTTCCTTACAGAACCCCATTAGAAGCTTCATCCACTTTGTTGTTGTGGGTGATAATTCTTTTGAGGTAAGTATTCCCCCCTTCCATGGTTTGCACCCAGTGTTCAATATGGACCTCCTTCGACCATACTTCCCACCATTATTGGACATATTGAAGATCACAAAGCAGTTGACACCAAAAAATATCAACCCTGGATACATGGAACATGTAGCCATTGATCATATTAGGGACACTCAGATTAAGGGCACTTTGCAATAGAGGATCCAACTTTATCGTGTTGTTAGAGCAGGGCAACTCCTACACCAAGGAAAGTGGCTCACTCGGGGCCAAGTTTAGCATAAGTTTCCACATATGATGGGGGAAATAAACATAATGGAGACCATTTATTCCTAATGGGGGAGGGTTGATATAGGTGGATATCGGTGGCCACCCACCTATTCCACTGGGTCAAAGAACAATTTCCATTTTGGCAGTTTTTTTTACAGTTTTTTGGGTCTCAAACTTATGGGGCCTCTTTGATTCCCTAAACGAAGTTGTTTGGGATTAGAAGTGCTTAATATGTAACTAGAGGTAGAGTCTATGCATAACTTAATATGTAATCCTCGACTATACCTTTCTAATGGTGTATTGAGCACCCCAAACAGAGATTGCATGCAAAAGTTACACCCTCGGGAAGTTGACGTATCAACTACCCCCATTGACGCCCACAAACCTTTTGGTGTTTCATCTCCCGAGGTTAGGGTTTTCTATGTTTATGGTTTTCTCATTTATTTTTTAGCCTCATTGTACTCATCTTCTTGTGAATGAGCGTAGTTGTCACATCTCTTCTTAGAGATAAGATGCCACCATTTGAGCAAGTTTTATTCAGTCTACATTTTTAGAGTTTTAGAAAGTTCCCTTTATTAATAGAATTCAAGTTTTATTATATCTCTGTTTATTTAATTGCTATACATTTGTATTTCATTTCATTCCATTTATAAATATGGATCAAATTCACATGGGAATTGTTTTTGGAATTGTTGGAGCATGAAATTACGAGCTAGGGCCTTGCTAGTAACATGAAAAAGAATTGGAAGGAGGAGCTTATCAAGGGAATGCATGGCAATGAAGAGAGCTCACTCTTGTGATGTGTAGAGCTAGAAGAGGAGAAAAAAAAACTCATGGGGGTCTTGAGAGATCGACAAGGAGATTCCCTATGTAATTTATCCCTTGAGAGGTTGCTAGATTATCCATACTACCTGAGAGCCTTCCCTAAAAATTCACCCTAGTGGTATCATGGTCTAGCTAGGGGGTGGCATATTGTAGAAATGACTAGTGCAACTGAGCCTATGGTTGGGTGGAAAATTTCCCACCCTCAATCAGTTCACTTGACATATTCCAATTTTAGATAAGTTTTATTACTATGCATAAGAATTTACATACATATTAGATTTTTTTGTTTATGAATCATATTTTCATCTGACCGTGAGAGGTAAATGATTGTAACGTCCCTGTTATAATATCAAGTTTAATTAATTATTAATGTAGATATAATGCATGGTTGTGGCCAAGCAATGTATATATGGATTGTGTTTCTAAATTTTAATAAACAAAATGTGATGCTAGTTGTTGGGGGACACAGACATAGATGGGGGATAATTAAACCACAAGAGAGGAGGGGTCTAGAAAGGGGGTTTTATTCACGAGTTTAATTCCCAAATATTTTTCCCAATTGTAATGTTTTGAGTGAACCTTTTATTTCGTTGTTGAATGTTCCCAAAGCCAATCATTGAATAAATTTAAGAGGGTGGGTGTGGACAGTCACATCCCATAGTTATTGGGAACATGTGGTTGAGCACAATTAACTTTGGGAAGAGTATAAATCAAGAAATCAAGCAAAGAGAGGAAAATTTGTATGGGAAGAGAGGGAAGTTTTGGATAGTCATGTTTTTGCATGAACATAAAGTATATAATAGGGAAGAAGAGAATTGGAGTTGGAGTTGTTGTTCCTCAGGTTGTTCCTGGCTAGGGAACAATGCCAAGGCACCCCTATGAGGCTTAAAAGAAACCTCTCTCTTTAGGATTTCAAGCTGGATCTTGAGCCAGAGGGGGTAACCCTCAATTTGTCACAGAACAATGTTGTTCTAAGTCACCTCAGAGAAACCTTTAATACACATTCTTAAAGCCATATTTATAAGGTAAATAAAATAATAAATAACTAGAGAATTAGTGAGAAACGAGGAAATAAAAAAAATCCCAACAAACTATCAGACCAGTGCCTCTCCAATGGGAACCTTTATCCAACATGAAAAGTCATAAAAATAAGTTGACAGATGATTAAGAAGATGGGTCTCAAATCCCGATGGGAATAGCATAGTATTCCTTGGCACTAAGGAAAACATAAAATCAAAAGTAAATCAAGAAGGCATGTGGTCTTGAATACTTCTGATAAGAAGAAAGAGTATGGAAATAACCAGGTGAAGCCAACCGTGTGCATGAAAATGTATTTACTATTTCACCCAAATCCTATAGCTTAACAAAATAAATGACTCCTCACACAATATAATTTTTTGTGTAGGATTCTCTTCAATACAAACATGCAACAATAAATACCAGACCTATCATAAAGTGGTTAAAGAAAACATTCTACTCAAAACCATGTAATCAATCAAAACAATAATAAGAAAGTGGCATACATATCTTAATTATTATTAAAACATATGTTTAGGTACATCCATAAAAAATACAATGAAAGTGTGTCTGCAAATAATCCTTTATTGTTGCACAAAATTATGAAAATATTGCATTCAAAGAGAAATAAGAGTTTATTTAATTAACAATAAGAAGGTTACATAAACAAATATAGACAAGACAAAATCTGTAGTGTCGGTGGCGAATCCATTGGCTGATTTTCTGATTCGTTGCAATTGATTTGGCCCCTTGGGATCTAAGTACTCAGCCTTATGTTCTGCCAAAATTTTCCAGACCCCCTCTCAACCCCTAATGTTTCCTTTTTATTCCTTCTCCAATGTTGAGTTAGGGTTTTGTAATACGTAACTACCTTCCCGAAATAGGAAAGGGTAGTTATACAACTCAAAATAGTTCATCTTCTTAAATTCTTAAATCCTTTAGTGAATTAAACAAACTGTCCTTTATTTATTTTTGTTGGAACTATATTTTCTATATATTTTATTTTTCTAGGAATTGTCATTCTAATTATTTCCACTTGACAAATTTGTTTGAGTTTTCTCGATCAAGTAATTTTTATATTTATTTTGGTAGAATATTCAATGACCAATAATGCATGATCGATATCATTGGGATGCCAAAATAACCTCCATTGTAAAATTCATCAGTGTAAAGTTGAAAATCCATGGTTAAACTATAGATACCAACACTCATAGGTAAACTAGCCATAATGCAAAGCAATGATGAATCTCCAGGCGATACATCGGTGTAGCCATGTATGGGGACAATTTTCTTTACTTAATGTTATGGGTAGAGTCTACTCCGGTGTAAGAATAATCCTTCCTCCATTCTTTTATGACCTACGTAAATCATAGTCTATGTCTCCTCCCTCACAACCATAGTTAATGGCATCACATCCTTCTAGTTCTTGTTCAAATAGACTAATAGGCTTTCCAATTGATATGGTGTTTACTTCCTCAATCGTTCTTTGCAAAAGTGTTAAAACATAGATTAATTAAGCTGTAATGTTTATTAGTATAGACGGTGAAAAGACATCTAGAAGCTGAATTAAATGTGGTAGTTGGCAGAGACGACGTTGACTGCAGAAAATATCAAGAAACTTCAAGAAACCACTGGAATCTCTGGAGGCTTTGAGATAGACATGTTGCATGTAAATTTTTCTATAAATTGACATCAATAGAATCCATTCCGCATTGTTTCAGTTTCAATTGAGTTGTGTATTTATTTCCCTTCTCTGTGTTGTTTTGATCTTGTGTTTTGTTCTTCTTGCCCTCTTCATGGTATCAAAGCAATGTTGATACTAGGTTGTCCATTGAGATGAATATTGTTCATTGCTTAAAGATCGAATTGAGTGTTGTTCATTGCTTGAAGTGTTGCCGACCTAATAGAGAAATGTGGAGGTGTTGTCAAATGAATTGATGTCTGCTGCTAGGCTCGAATTGTTGTGTTAGTAGCATAGATACAGAGACAAGCTCATGAATGCAGAAATGAGAAGATGATATTGAATGGTAAAGGAGGTTGTGTTGGGGTGAGGAAGTCGCCACAAGGAGAGTGAGCTTTATTCTCAAATCACAAAAAAATGATGAATTTTTTTGGGGGTTAACAATTATGTTCTCGGAGTCTTTGCTTTTTTTTAAATAATAATAAGGAATTTTAAAAGAACGGGAAGGGATATTTTTGGTGTTATTGTGTGAAGAAGGGATAATTTTTGTGTGTGGGATATTGTGTGAAGAAGGGATAATTTTTATGTGGGGGAGTATTTTTTATTTTCTCGTTGATAAAATGGCCATTAACATGGGTATAATTCCATAAATTAAGTTAAATGGGAAAAATTATAACGATTGGGTGCATAAAATAGAGACATTTTTAACAATGAGGAAGCAATATGATTTGGTTAGTGGGAAAGAGGCCCTTCCTACTAAACAATAAGATCTTGAAAAATGGGATCAAAGAAATAAGGAAGCTGGTGAATATATTAAAATTTGTGTGTCTGATGAAGTATTTTCAAAAATTACAAATTTAAGAGAAGGCACTAAAATATGGAAGGTACTTAAGAAATTGTATCATAATACAAGTGAATCATGGATCTTAAATCTTACTAGTGATTTACATAATTTGAAGTTGTCTAATAATCAAGAAATTGCACCTCATCTAACCAAGTTGAAAGATATGCATAATGAATTAGAGAGACTTGGAAACAAATTGGAAGAAAAAGAGTTTGTCCATATCATCCTTCGCAACCTTCCTAGTTCCTATCATCCTTTCATTAGAGGGCTTGACATAGCTGATAAAATTTCCACTATTTATGTAGCTAATATTACTACCAAGTTATTGTAGGAAGAACAACGCTTAGCAAAGGAAAGGGATTCATCTAATGATGAAAGTCATGCACTTGTCTCCAAGGGAAGATCAACTCAATATACAAAGAAATTCAATGATAAGATAGGCCATTTTTCAAATCAACTTGAAGAAAATAAGCGTCCTTATAGATTTAATAATAATTTTCATTATTGTGGGAAGTCAGGGCATTATGTGAAGGATTGTCGCAAAAATCAATGGGAAAAGCAACACAAGCAACTTAAATTTTCAAATCATAAAAACTCTATAAGAGAAAAAGGTAATTCTCTTTGTGTTGCACTTAATGCCAATGTTTCAAATAAATATGAATGGGTCATAGATTCATGTGCAACTAGGCATATGTCCCATAATAAGGAGAATGTGTTATGTTAGATAATGATTGCAATAAGGAGAAATTTTTTCTTGGTGATGATACAACACTAGATGTGATTGGAACTGGAAATGTTGTTATTGAAGATGGAGTATTCAATAATGTTATGTTGGTTCCCAATCTTAAGTCAAATTTACTCTATGTGATTCAAATTGCAAATCAAGGTTATAAGGTTGAGTTTTATAAGGACAAGTGCTTAATTAAAGATATTAATAGTAATTATAAAGTGGTTGCTTCTGGATATATAGAAAATGGACTATATAAGTTTGGAAGGTTTACCTCAAATGGGAAATCTTTGGTTGCAAAAGTTGATAATGTGAGTAGGTTGTGGCAAGAGAGGATGGGAAATTTAAATTACAAAAGTCTAAGTTTAATGAAAAGGTTAGAAATGGTGTATGGACTACCTAAAATTTCTCAAAGGCAAGGAGTTTGTGAAGGATGCATGTTTGGTAAGCAACATATGGAAACATTCATAAAAGGAAAAGCATGGATTGCCAAGACTCCACTTCACTTGGTTCATAGTGACCTCGGGGCCATTAGAACATCCATCTATTTCAGGTTTCAAGTATGTTCTAACATTTATTGATGATTATAGCATAAGGATTTGGGTTTATTTTATAAAGAACAAAGATGAGGTATTTGGGAAGTTTAAGGAATTTAAGGTTCTTGTAGAAAAACAAAGTGGAAAGTCTATTAATATTTTAAGGACTGATAATGGAAAAGAATATGCAAACAAAGATTTTGATTATTATTGTAAGTATAATGGAATTAAAAGAGAACATACGGTCCCTTATACACCTCAACAAAATGGGGTAGTCGAAAGGAAGAATATGACTCTTATGGAGATGGCTAGGTGTATGCTACATGCTAGAAATGTAGATCCAAAATTTTGGGTTGAAGCTATAAATACTGTAACTTATATTTTCAATAGGACACCTACAATTGTTATCAAACATAAGACTCCTGAAGAAGCTTGGAGTAGAAGAAAACCAATTGTAAGTCATTTCAAGGTTTTTGGGTGTGATGCTTATGTTCATATTCATGATGAAAAGAGAAAGAAACTTGATAGAAAAAGTCACAAATGTATTATGGTTGGTTACATTGAAACATCTAAGGACTACAGGTTGTATGATCTTGAAAAGAATGAAATACTCATTAAGAGAGATGCAATATTTGGTGAAAGATGCATACCATCTACCAAATCTTCTTCCCTTTCTCCTACTTCATCAATTCTTAGTGACCAAACTAGTGAAAAAAATCTTGATGAAATGGCTAATGAAGAAAGTTATGAATCTTGTGAAGAAGAAATTGTTGCTCCAGGTACACAAGACAATTCTTCCACAAAAACAAGAAGTCTTCAAGAGATTTATCAAGAAGGTCCAAGACAACATTATGCCAACTATGCTCTTATGACTAGAGTGATGCATGTTGATGATCCACAGGTCTTTGAAGAAGCTCAAGGAAAACTTGAATGGGATGCTGCAATGAAAGATGAATATGCCTCTTTAATGAAGAATCAAACTTGGGAGTTGACTCCTCTCCCAGAAGGTAAAAATCTCATTGGCTGCAAATGGATATATAGGACAAAATTCACATATGATGGAGCAATCGAGAAGCATAAGGCTAGATTGGTTGCAAAAGGATTCTCGCAAAAAGAAGTGATTGACTATACTGAAACATTTGTTCATGTTGCTAAAATGACTACAATTCACATTGTAGTTTCTATAGCTGCAAAATTTGGTTGGGAAATTCAACAAATGGATGTAAAAAGTTATTTTCTGCATGGTGATTTACTTGAAGAAATTTATATGAAACAACCACCAGGTTTTATAAAATTTGGTCAAGAACATATTGTTTGTAAGCTTAAAAAATCATTATGTAGGTTAAAGAAGGCTCCAAGAGCATGGTACTCCAAAATTAATGAGTACTTTTTGAATGATGGATTCAAAAGAAGTCCTTACGATCCTGATCTTTATGTCAAAAATTGCAATGGTGATATCATAATGGTTGTCCTATATGTAGATGACTTAATCATTACAGGAAGCAATTTAAGTCAGGTATATGACTTCAAGAAGCAGCTAAAGAAGGATTTTGATATCACATACTGGGGTTATTACATTATTTTCTTGGCATCTAGGTTTGGTAAGAAAAAGATAGAATTCTTCTATCACAACCAAAATATGCACTTGATCTCTTGAATAATTTCAGAATGGGGAATTGTAAGTCAACTCCAACTCTGATGGCACACTATATAGACAGTTGGTTGGAAGTTTGTTTTATCTAACAACCACACAAGACCAGATATTGCATATGCAGTTGGAATGGTTTCTAGATTTATGTTTACTCCTCATCTTGAACATTGGAAGGCAACTAAAAGAATACTTAGATACATCAAAGGGACTTATAAGCATGGACTTGAATATCAATATGGTGGTAATGTTCAACTTGTGATTCTGATTGGGCAGGAGATATGATGATAGAAAATCAACTTCTGGATATATATTTCATCTTGATTTGGGAGAAGCGAGCTACAATCTCTTTATCATCAACAAAAGTTGAATATAAAGGAACAACACTTGTAACACAAGAAGCTACATGGCTAAGAGGTATTCTTGCTGAATTGAATCATCCTCAAATAAAAGTTACAACTATTTACTATGATAATCAAAACACAATACAATTAACAAAGAATCTAATTTTTCATACAAAGACCAAACATATTGAAATCCATCATCATTATGTTCGTGAGCAAATACATAAAGGCAACATCATGTTTAAATATTGTAGAACAGAAGATCAAACTGATGATATATTTACTAAACATTTGAGTACTGTAAAATTTGTAAAGTTAAGAAGCATGACATCTAGAAGCAGAGACCACGCCGACTGCAGAAGGAAGTGGCCATCTTCCTTACTCGATTCTCAGTAAAATTGAAACTATCATTGGTGGTTTTTCCAATCACCGGTTTTCTGAATCATTTGCACAACTAGGGTTTTCTGAATCAGAATTTATTGCCACACATACACCCCTGCCAGGACAATAACGTAACCCTCTGCAATTGATGAATCTGATGAGTAGAATTAGTCTATGCAAGTTAAAGAATGTACAAGTTTCTTTGTAAAGGATTCCTTGGAGCTGGGGTTGAGGATGCGCCATGCTGGTTACCAACAACATTCTTTTAAAACACCTTCTAGTCAGAAAACTTGCTCCTTCAATCACCATAATAATATCCATCACAACTAGGGTTTTCTGAATCATTTGTGATAAATTGTGAAGGACAGAGAAATGCAGAGAGAAAAGAATAGTATATTCAAATGTATGAAGAAGTACAGAACAGAACTGAAGAGATTCAGAAGTCCCTTCACAATAGGAAATAGCTGAGCTTATATATGCTCAAAGCAAGACAGAAATAGAAAGTACAACTGTCCAGTACAGCTGGCAGTGTACGGTTATACTGTTGAGGGTACAATATATTTAACACTCCCTCTTAGACTCAACAGTTAC
>ML786947.1:86515-101747 GCA_009831015.1 Picea engelmannii
TTGGTTTGGCTTCCTCCTTGAACCAAACTTCCTTTTGTTCCTGAAGTTCTTGAATCTTGCTATGAAGGCTTGATCATCGTACTTCTTTTGAGGTTTCTCTTTTGCATTGATTCTTGATTCTTCTTGAGCACAGCAAGTCCAAATTTCTTCAAATGTCGGGTACTCCTTCCTTGTGTTCATGCTTGCAACAAATGCATCCCACATCTTGGGAAGACCATTGAGTACTATGTTCACCAATTCCTTTTCTGAAGTGATCTCTTCAATAGCTTGTAGTTGATCTCTTAGCTGGGAGATCCTTACAAAGTATGATGTTATGCTATCGTCATCATTCATCTTCATGTCACAGAGCTCATTCTTCAGACTCATAATGTGTCCAATGTTTCTGACTGAGAAGAGATTTGTTAGGGCATCGTACATCTTCTTCGATGAGTCAATATGGGAGATGTAGGGTATAAAGTGGTATTTTATGGAATCCACTATGATACTCATGTCATTGATGTCAACATCTTTGAACTTATCCATAATTGCAACGTTCTGCGGTTCCTTCTCTTCTCCTTCTTTAAACTCTGGCTTCATGATCTTTCCTTTCACAATATCCAACACTTTATTCTTAACAAGGATGAGGTAAATCCTTGTCTTCCATGCTCTGAAGTTAGAGGCTCCATCTAGCTTGTTCTCAAACTTCATAGAGTTCGTCATGGCTGCTTGACTTGGTCAAACCCTAGATTTGACCAGAAATCCAAACTTCACGTCTTGGCCTTCTGAGCGTACCAGGAGATGCGTTGGGCTAGGGCGCACTGATCTATCCAGATATTAGGTCAATATCATCACTTAAGGTGCCTCGACAAGAGGTTTAGGGTTTCTACAACTGCTTCTACTAGTAACCCTAGCTGCAGTGCTTCTGGAAACTGCTCCTGCTAGTAACCCTAGTGGGAGTTCCTCGACAAGCTCAATATCTAGCGGCTATGTTTCCTTCCAATGTTTTAGGTTGACTGAAGGGGTGTGGGCCCATAACCTATTAGAATATAGAAGATGGTGTGTTCATTTTACCATTGACGATACCCTCGTCACCCAACCACAGGTCGAAGCCTCCCTCCGAGCACCTTAACCTTGACTGAGAATTCTTCTAGAAGCAAACCCTAGGCTAGATACCCAAACAAAGGGCAGTGCATCTCTCCCCAAGGATAGCGCAACACAAAAGACTGATCAGATAGTCCCAAACCCTAGCCAAGAGATATTCAAGCCAAAACTGAGAACTAGCTGCTGCTGCAACTGCACCTGCAACCCTCCTCCAAACCTGCGCACCAGACTGCAACTGCAGTGCGCACCAACTGGGAAACTGCAATTCTGAGATGCTGCAAATGAAAAACTGGCACCTTGTATTTATAGTAATCCTGCCAGTTTTGCTGGGGCCGACTTCTCCTTCTAGGTATGTGTCTGTTCAGTATATTATTATTAATTTTGGTCGACTTCTTCTCTTGGAGGCTAATAGCCTAATATAAATTATCTTCTTGAGACGACAAGGCTTCTAGGGTTATTAGCCAATTCATTAGGGTTTCTCTTGCTTCCCATAGTCTTCTATTCTTGTCAGGTTCACACGTGGGGGTAAATACCTCCCGCAGCTACCATAATATTAACATTTACACTTATTACCAAATATCTAACATAAGTTTTGATCTTCATAATCATCACAAACTATTATGTTAATTTTTTGTAATGTCAATTCATGATCAATCATATTCTTATGTATACTTTCATTAACATCTATTTCTACCTTTTGTTGATATATCTTTTCATCATGAAGGGAAGAAATAGATAAACCCTCATTATCAAATACATCAATCTTTGTTGAATTTTGAAAAACTTTAGAGATGGGATTTATTACAACAGATTGTGTCTTAATGTCCCTATTTTCATGTGGTCTTCTTGAAACTTCATAAGGTATTTGTATTTTTTCTTTATGGGCATCTAGAACTTCTAAAGATTATTCATGTTGTACTTTGGAATCGAGGATTTGTTTAAGATCATAGAGGAACTGTTCTAATATATCAAATCTTTATTTATCCACTATATATATCAAAGACTTTATAATAATCAAAATAATGAGAAAAAGTAGTATACAAATCAATATTTTCCTCTTCAAAAGTATCAACATATTCTACATCTATAAAATATTCAATAATTATTTGAAACTCTTGATAAATATCATGGAAAGAGGAAAAAGTATCTTGATCATAGTTTTGATTTTGATATTTAGGAAAATAAACTATATCTTCTTGAAAATCTTCTTAGATGTGTTCATAACTCTTTCTTGCTCAAATTTATCCTAAAAAAAGCCCCCATTTTCTTCACTATGATAGGAGTCATGTTATATTTCAGATTCATCATTACAATAATGCTCAAAAATAAGCTTAGCTTGATAGATTAACCTACAATTATTGTTAAAGAATGCATGGAAATCCTTTAAAGAAGAAATACTAGCAGGAGGAAGACATCTCAACCATTTTCGAGCATCTCTTTCCAAGGACATCATACAAAGTTTCATTAATACATCTTCATTAATAATACCTAGCATATTCATACAATCATGAAAGTCTTGTAAGTGTTGTCGAGGGATTTCATCACCATCTTCTCGAAACCCCAGTGGGTTGTGGGATTTTCTAAACTATGAGTGGACGGTGAGAGACCACCCTCTTTTGTGGATTGCTAGCCCCATTTCGGGGGTAACTTACTATTGAGTTTTGGAACAACAAGTCTATGGTTGGGTGGAATTTTCATCCCAAGTAGCCGGTTGCACAACTATTTTAAAAGATGTGTTTTATCTTGTTTTTGTGTTGCATTATGAGTTTGATTGTTTTGTATTGATTCTATATTTGAGAACGATTTATTTGTTGTTGTATTTGAGTTTATTAACTATTTTTTAGGTTTATTTTAAAAAGTTCTAGATGCATATAGTTCATGGTATTATAACATTAGTAAAAACCATATGTTTTCCTATAGTTGGTAAGATACTGGATTAGTTAGCAGAAATTCTAATTTTATGACTATTTTTCCACACAATGTTCCTTAGTTAAGCTGGGGGTTATAGATTGGTATCAGAGCTTCTGGTTCAATGTTGGACCTGTATGGTCTAAGAACCAACGTAAATTTGGCTAAATTCATTGTTACATATTTTGGATCTGTGACATATTGGAGAAAATGATGAATTCCCGAGTGAAATCCCCAAATTTATAAACGATTCAATTTGAAATTTTCCTTAGAACCCTCTCAGAGATGATCAAGGGCATTAATATGCAGATTGCAGAGATACAATTTGAATTGGAAGGTTGAAATTCATTTTTTAATGGCCGCGGAATAATTGCATGAAGTCTTATGAATTGATGACCAAGATCGCATTTGATTTCAAAATCAACAACCTAGATTCATTGTAGATTGACCCTAAAAATTACAAATTTTTGGTGGTTGGGAAAATGAAACAAATCGACGGGTTGGATTCATTTTCGATAGTTGGGAAATGGAGAAAATCGATGATCTAGATTCATTTTCAGTAGTTTGGAAATGGAGCAGATCGACAGTCGAGACTCATCGGTAGAGTTGGAAGAAGTATGATGGATCGACGATAGAGTTTGGTTCATCCAAGAAATTTTTTTGAACATTGATGAAGGGAAAGAGGGTGATGATGTGTCATGCTACGTCAACATCCATGTGGCATGACATGTTAGCATCCAAGTGTCATGCCACATCATCTAGGTTTCCATGCCAGCATCCACATGTCATGCCACATCATCCTAGTTTCCACATTAGCCAGGAAATGATTGATCGTCAATGATATGGGTTCGAGGAAAATTGTGGACAAGTTTAGTCACCAAGAGAAAGTGTATATCGTCGATGGTTTGGTCAGCGAGATTGGAAAAGTGTTCTGTTCAACTAAGAAAAATTGTTAATGGTCATTGGTAGGGTTTTCATAGATGGTGGAGACTTTCATATGTCCAAGAGAAATTGTCGATTGTTGATCATCGAGGGAGTGTGAATCAATGATCCAGATCACTTTTTGATTTAGATGACCGATGGTGGAGATTCATCCATGGGCATGGAGAAGGTTTAGCAGATAAATGAATAATATTAATCATAATTTTGATATCAATGGTGTATATTAAAAGACTGTTACAATAGTAAAACAACCAATTTTCTATGAATTTTTCTAGGTTTCAAAGGTCTTCAACTTACAGAGTGATTTTGAGGGCCTAAATGAAATTTTTAAGTAGTTGAAAGTCATGAGCATTGTGTGTACATATACACACTATCTCTACAACTTAAATAAAATAACTCAAAGAGAGCTTCCCAATGAGCTATTCCAGGTGCAAAACAGAGCTTGTTGTAGGGGCTAGTCGACTCTATAGACTAGGCTCGATAGTCGACTAAGATTTAGTTGGTCGACTGTCGAAGTCGAAAGTATAATTCGATCGAGAGTTTTGTTAACCAACTGGCCCAGGCAATTAAGTAGTTACAACTGTGTGGTAACTGGATATGTAGGTATAAATAGACAAGTATGTGTCAGAGAAGAGAACAATTGTGTTGTATTAAATCATCTATCTAATAAAGGTTGTTCTTTGGGATTCCACTACTTTGTGTATGTCTTTGTCTATATGTATGTATATGTGAATCTATTCTTTCTTATGTATTGAAATACTGGTAACACTCCCTTGCTTTTCCCTAGATTACAACATTTGTTCTGTTACTGGGATTTTTGAACCTGGACATACAAAAGATCACATAGATGATAACTTTAAAAGACATACGCAAATGGTGAGAGAGAGAAATAAAAATTTACATTAATAATTACGCAAGAAGAAACAACCTAACGCGAGCAGAAGAATGATCGTGATTTTTCTCAGAGACCCACGAAATATTTCTAGAATTTATCCTAGAATCCTTGTTTGAGTACATCAACAAACCTGGTAATGCGTAAATTGATGCCCGACGAAAAATTAACCCTCAAGCTTACAAACTTGTAGGTGATCTAAGTCTGAAAGAAATCTATCAGAGCTGGCAATGACAACAGTTGTGGAAATCCCCGACAAAAGTAACGAAGCACATTTGATAGAGGTTAGCATGGGCGCCCATCAACTTGAAAACCAAGCTGAAAGAATGGATTATGAAGAATTAGTACCAGTGATACACTCTCCTCTTGTTCAAGAAACCAACCCTTAACTTAGAGAATTCCTTCAACAAAGACTTCAAATCGACGATCAATCTGCAATATTATGGTATAGAACCAACAAGCATGCCAATTTACACGACATAATGATTGTCGAGTCAGAAATAAATGAAGTTGATACAGTGCTCATTCACATCAAGGATATCATGGGCCTGGCCACCCTGCCAAATATTATATCAAGAGAACAAAACTTAATGGATTATAGTTGTGAAACGACACGTTCGATAGAACGATGTATCGTCGAATATAAAGACCAAAGTTTTCAAACCAAAGAAGTAACTTGTAGAGAAAGAAAGAATAAATTACTCCTCAAATAACATATGTCAGAAGACTAACCAAAAGACAAGTTGACAAAAGAAAAATCAACTAAGACTCTGAAATCCCACTTGAAAAGTGTGATAAGTCAAGGATCAAAAAAATCTAGCATTCTTAAAGCATCCATGGGACTCAATAGCATTCCCCTTTATGAAGGAGACGAAGACCCAAGAAGACATTGGTTTGTATGCAAAATTTTTTGGGATGCAACAAACATCTCAGATGAAGATAAGAAGATGGCACAATTTGGTGCCGCTCTTTGACAATGTTCTCTAACATAGTTCATGAATTTCAAAGAAAATAAAAGCCGATCAAAATCAGAAATAAAGAGATTTTTTTTTATCATTTTTCAAGGTCCAAGATGTTACACACTTGGCCGCACAAAAACTGAAATAAATAAAGAAACGACCAGGTGAGTTGGTCCGCGAATATGACAAAAACTTCAAATATCTTCTTAGCCAAATACCATTGAAAATTGATCAAAGTATACTAGTGAAATGGTATGTATCTGGATTGCTACAATGAATTATAACTCAATTGCAACTTTATGGTATAACCTTGTGTGAAGATGTATTACATAAAGAACAACATGTCGAGTCGGATGATGACATCCCATCAAATTCTTCATCGACAAAAAGGCTAGAAGAAAAACTAGAACATCTACAACAGACCATTAAAAATATATCCTTAAGAAGAAGTGAGGTGTGGTGTACCACATGCTGCAAAGATGGTCATACAAAAGATACTTACAGTCTTAACGATCAAGTACTAGGAGCATCGGATGCATGACGAGTGTAAGCATAAATATATTGTAACATATGTGAAACTTTGACCGACCATACTATACAAGATTGTTCGCACAACTTGAAAATTACCAAGTGGTGCCATATCTGTGAAATGCACATCCAAAAAACATGTGAATGTCGACTAAATGCATGAAATAGAAATGTAAATACAGTCTATCACACCGAAGCAAATGATCATAATAACAACTACAATAGAATAATTGATTACTATGGTTGAGGTCGTGGTCGAGGTCGAGCCAGATTCTAAGGTTGAGGTCAAGGTCGAGGTTGACCTTACTGTTACAATTGGTGGAAAGACGACCACATTAGCCCCGACTTCCCAATAAAATATTAGGTCGACTTGAATTTTTTTAACATTTGTGGCGCTGGCGATCATTCACTAGAATACTATCCAATAGTACTTGATAATATCATGACCAAAAAGAACGTCAACCTCCTACATGCAGTCTCCAAAGAAGAAGTGTTAAATTTGAAGAAATTACATGTTGTCACTAGATCGAGTGTAGGATGGGATGATATCCCCTTACATGATTGACAGACATGGAAGTCTAGTCAGTTTCCAAATCTAGACAAATAAAAACAAATTATGAGGGAAGCGCTTAAATTCTTCATAAATTCTAATCAAGACCAACCAAACAAAGGAAGAAAAAATGAAGACATTGTACAAGAATTCTCACAACTCTTAAACATGGATGATTTTAAGGATGGAAATTTATTTTAAAATGTAGAAACCTTGGCGAATCTTACTAATCCTTCATATACCAACTATAAATGATTGGTGATATTTTTGTAAAAATATTCAAATTTCTAAAGATTTTATATAGCTTTTATAAAATTTTGGCGATTTTTAAGCTAAAATAATTTTATCCTATAGAATTTGGGCGAATCATTTTTAAAATAGCGAATCTCATTTTTGGAAAAAACATGGAAAATTATCCCATGAGAGAAATTTAGCCCCTAAAATCATCCTTGCTCTTAAAAGAAAAGAATTCAGTCGGTCGATTGTTGGATCTGCTTAATATACTAAGAGAGTATAAAGAAGTCCAAAAACCATCTAAGGACTTTAGACAATTCTCATATAAGAATAAATATTATGACCCACATGTTGTCTTGGAAATTCATGGGGTATTGATTAACCATGAATTTGTTGACTTTGGATCACAAGTAAATATCCTACCTCGGGATATGTGGATACATATGGGTTTGACTTCATTAGCACCAACACTGAATTACCTAAAGCTAGCAGATCAAAGATTAATAGAGCCTATTGGTATACTTAGAAACATTGAAACTTATATTATGGGTATACCGACATTAGTTGACTTTGAAGTAATCGACTTAGTCGAGGGAATGCTAACATATGAAACACTTTTCAATCAACCATGGGGATAACAAATGAAAGCAAATATCTCCCTTGAAAAAGACAGAATCAAGTTAAAAGGGAATGGAAGAAAAATAATAATTCCTCTAGATCCTAATGAAGGGAAACCTTGGAGGGAGTCATTGGATGAAGATCATGAAGTGTGATGTTTGTACCAAATAATCAATGAACAAAGAGATTAAGTCAAACCAAATGCACAAGGAGAAATCTCAACATAATCTCCTCTGTCGGTTGGACACAATTTCAAATCATCTCTATACAACTGGCAGATTAAAAATCACGAGGCACACTCAAAATATTGTTGGACCATTGAAGCCATCCCAATTAAATGTTCCATAACATGCTACTCAATTCAAGCAGTACCTATAGTTTGTGAAAAGAGACTTCGAAAAACTCCTGCACTTATTTCGACCGACAACACGGTGAAAAATCCACTATGTTACAATGAACGAGATGTTTCATCAACGCATGTCGAGGAAGTTTCTAAATCTGTCAGAGAACAAGGAAGAACTCAAATCGTGGAAAAAACCTTTATAGGCCAAGCCACAATATGGTGGGAAACACATTCCCCAAGAATGAAAACATGGACAACTATATCAACTTAATTTGTAGAACACTTTGGATAAAAGAAACTATCCAAAGTAGTCAACATCCCTATCTTCAAGTTTGGGTATGACCCAATCGAGCATATCCATTGTTGTGAGAATTAATGGTGCAGAATAAGATATATATATGAAAGGGTATAGTTGCATGTGTTTCCAAACACACTAGACGAAATACTAAATAAATGGTAGAAAATCGAAGAAGCATGTGGCCATACACTCAATTGGTCCGACATTAAAGAAAATTGTATCAAAGACTTCGAATTTGTTCTAGAGGAGGAACATCTAAAGTAAACATCACATCAAATTAAGAGAATCCTAGAAAAACCAACACCATATATACAAAAATAAAAAGGGAATATGACAGTCGACGAAGGATCGACATCGTCTTTCCACCTTGTTTCGACAACACAAAGAATTGATATGGAAAATACAACTTGTCCTGGCCAAAGTTTTCGATGGAAAAGTGACCACCCAATGATGCAAAACCATGTAAAATCAATATTAAAGATATCTAAGGAAGAAAATGATGAAATTAAACAGCTGAATTTATGGTGAGCTTCACCAAAATCGAATAAGGGGATCAACATCTCGAAGAAGCAAAACCACCAGAGTGGATGAATGTTGAATTAAAGATAAAAGAGTTCAATATATCAAATGACGATTGACCGAAAATGGCATGAGTAGGAGACTATTGGATAGAAAAAGAGACAATCGACATATTAGACTTACTCAAAGAGTATCATGATGTATTTGCATGAGACTATAAAGATATAAAATGACTTGTAGAATAAATGGGAGAAATGAAAATTGAACTCATTCCGGGAGAAAAGCCAATAAAAAACCGACCTTACAAATTAGCTCACAAATACAAGCCCTCTGTTCAGAAGGAAATCGAAGTAATGTTATCAACATGCATCATATATCCAATCGACAAAGTAGAATGGGCAAGTCCTATGGTGGTTCAAATAAAAAAGCACGATCCTAAGAAGTTAAGAATTTGCGTCGACTTCAGAGGTCTCAACAAGCTAACTTTAACGGATCTGTTCCCCACTCCATTCATCGATGAAATTATTAATGAAGTTGCAGGTCATGAATGCTACTCATTCACAGATGGATTTTTGGGATATTATCAAGTCCATATAGCTAAAGAAGGTCAATCGAAGACAACATTTGTCTATGAATTTGGCTCCTCCGCTATAGAGTAATGCCATTTGGGCTAAATAATGCCTCAACAGTATTTCCAAGAATAGTAGTAAAAACATTGCAGGAATACATCTACAAGACAATGGCTATCAACTTCGATGATTGGACTATATACAACCTATTCAAAATCCATATACAATGGCTCAGACTAATGTTGGAGCGATACAGACAAATCCAATTGTCTCTCAATATTAAGAAGAGCATATTTTTCACACCAATTGGAATTCTCTTAGGCCACGTGGTATGTAAGGATGGTGTAAAATTTGACATGGAAAAAATAAAATCATCCTCGACTTGAAGCCACCTGTAAATCAAAAACATATTAAAATCTTCCTTGGACATACTAGGCATTACCGAAAATTTATACGCCATTATTCATATATCACTTTTCCAATGGATGTGTTGCTTCAGAAAGAAATTGAGTTTAGATGGAGTCAAGACTACCAGGAGTCATTCGAAATTTTAAAGACGAAGATTGTTAAATCCCCCATACTAAAATTCCCCAATTGGTCGAGAAATTTCCATGTCCATGTCAATGCTTCAAATGTCATTGTCGGGTCGGTTCTAGCGCAACCATAAAATGACACAATTGACCACCCAAACATGTATGTCGGTCGAAATTTGAATAAAGTAGAAAGGAATTACTCGACCACAGACAGGGAAGCGTTGTTGATGATATTCGCTTTGCAGAATTTTCGACACTACTTATTGGCGAACCCATTCACATTCTTTATAGATCACCAAGCATTAAAATATTTAGTCGATAAACATGTTCATCAAGAAAAAAATTGTCGTTTATTATTACTATTCCAAGAATTTGAGTTCGACATGGGAAAAAGAACGTCAGGCCTGACTATTTGTTCCGACTCGAGACAGGGGAGGACCTGACCGACATAGAGGAAGACCTTCCATATGCACATTTATTTCGTGTCAAAGAATATTTGGAAGAAATAACAAATTTCTCGGAGGAAGGGAAAGCACCCAAAGATCTTTTAGAAAATAAAAAGAAAGTGTTAGATCTAAACGAAACACTATTCACAATCATCAACGAATATTTATACAAAATGGGACATGATGACATCTTAAGGAGATGTGCTCTAGAAAATGAAAGAGAAGACATTATCAATGAGGAACATGCGGGACTTGTTGGGGCCACTTTTAGGCCAACACGACAACACAAAAGATACTTTAGGTGGGTTTGTGTTGGTCAAATTTACATAAATATTGTCGGGAACAGGTCAAGAAATGTGATAGTTGTCAAATAATGGGTCAAACTTTGTGGAAGAATGAAATTCCATTACAATCAGTCAATCCTAATTGACCATTTGAGATATATTTCATCGACTTTGTTGGTCCATTTCCTCAGAGAAAAAAGAGAACATGCACAAAATATATTATCACTACAATTGAAAATGTGACTAAGTGGGTGGAAGCAGAACTAGTCGAAACATGGACTAAATAGGTCACAACGAAGTTTATTTATGAGAACATAATAACAATATTTGGATTTCCACTAACTATAATCAGTGACCAAGGGGTACATTTTGTAAACGAGATGATCCAAGTCCTAGTAAATAAATTTCTCATTGATCACAGAAGAACAACAACATACCATCCCCAGGAAAATGGTGTCATTGAAGAATTTAATAAGACACTACATAAAGGACTCACTAAAATATGCAGCATCGACGAGAACAATTGGGATCACAAAATTCATGCAGTCTTATGGGAATATAAATCTTCTTATAAGTGATCCACTGGATAGACTCCCTTTAAACTGGTATATGGACAAGAATTTGTGATACCACTTCACTTCTGGGCCAACTCAGACAGAGTAGCACCTGTTTCTAAATTAAACCAAGACAAAAGTAGATAGGATCATCTTTACCAATTGAATAATTTGGAAGAAGGAAGATTAATAGTAATGAACCACCAAGAATTAAAAAAAAAACAATAGAAAGCATGGCATGATCGTCATCTAAAAAAGAAGGAGATAAAACAGAGACCTAGTTCTACTATATGAAGGCCGAATCAAAGGAAAATCCATGAAGTTAGAGACAACATGTCTTGGTCCTTATGTTAGAATATATTCGACTGACATGCGTAGTTCAATTTCAAACTTTCTTGGGGAACCCATTTTAAAAAGTAATTAATGGTGTTCGTTTAAAGAATTATAATACATTGAGATGAGAAACCATGTTAGAAAAGTTTGTCGAAAATTATGTCAACAAGGATTGATCCGAACTAGAAATATAATAGTCTGGTCAAAGTCAAAGTAGATTAGTGTATATTAAGAATAGTATCAAGTACTAAATCCTCTTTTTTTAAACTAAAAGTCGGTTACAAATAATTCAGGTATAAAATTCAGTTACAAGAAACAATCATAGGAAAATTTAAGTATTAAAGAAGTTCCAAAGCTTGGAAGAAATAAGTAAAGGAAAAGTAGAATGGAGAGAGAAAGAATCCTCTGGTTAAGCCACATAGAAAGTAGACAAAGAAGAGATCGACACACAACTCCATCTCCAAACTTACGATAAATCCTCATCAAGAGATAGTCGATTGATCGAGGGGGATCCAGATTAACTGAGAAAGGATCAAGTGAGTGAAGCCATCATAGAGGAGACTACCATAAAACAAAAGAACGTAGTAATGATCAAGAAAATCGAATAAAAATAATCGACAAGAGGAAACCAAACGATATAAAAGAAGCATTCGATCGAACCATATATTGACTGCATATCAACAGAGGAGACTTAGTCGATCACGTAAGAGAAAAAACTGACTATGAAAATTTGGATTCCAAGAAGGATAATAAATTTAAGACATGACATGGAAGGACCGAAGAACCTAACAAAATGAATGCTCGATGTGACATATAATATCATTGCACAACCACTAATATAAGTGATCGACTTGACGTGTACAACAATCAATTGGAAGCCGACACTTTGTACACCCGACAGGCCCAAACGAATGCCAGTTCAACATTGACATAAACATCGCCTCACATGAGTCTGCTAGCCCTTCAACAATCATGGTTAAGATACGTACATACACAAATCAATAAGTGAGGAAAAACAATAACTCTCTTAAGACCGTAAATATTTTGTCAGTATACCACAACGCAATAAAGATCATATAAAAAATAGTCGACTCGGTAGCAAAGGACAACGCCCCTCATTAATCATGAAATTATATGTAAACCCGAGATCCTTGAATATTAGGTCGCGTGCGAAGTGTCCCACTACCCTATCAGTTTCCTGCAAGATTACGAAACCAAACTCTATATATCAAAGCTAGAGGAAAGAAAAAAAACCATTTTGCACATAGTTAAACTTGTAAATATCAACCATGGGGCCGATAAGAATAGAAGATGATGACCCTCCTGAACTAGACCCACATAATGCAGAATTTGTTCATTCATCGTGGTTATAGATGTCAAAATAAGAGATTCACCCTCACGTGAAGGAAGGAGTGTTCCCTTTCAGTTTCATCCACTTAATTATCAAGACGAGGGGAGCACTCGAGAATCATCGCTAATATTTAAAGTCATAGTCTAGCTCAAGTTACTTGGACAAAGCACGGAAATAAAATGTCAAACGATCATTTCAAGTAACATATTTATGTAGGAAGAAAAGCTAATTGTGGACTCAAAATTAGGGATGATGTCAAATTTGGGCATTCAAGGAAGTGAAAAGAGATACTAAAGGACGGTTGGACAAAGCTACATAACTTCTTCAAGCACCAAAAAATTATTCCTTCCTCTCTCTCCTTCTCCTTATATCATTTCTATTTGTAAACATTCACTGTAAAATTAAATTTTGTTTTACTCCCCTCTTGCTCGGGACGAGTAAGGAATTGAGGTGGGGGGCGATGTTGTAGGGGCTAGTTGACTCTGTCGACTAAGAGTTAGTCAGTCAAATGTCAAAGTCTAAAGTATAAGTCGGTCGAGAGTTATGTTAATTGACCGACCCAGGTAGTTAAGTAGTTACAATTGCTTGGTAACTGAATATGTAGGTATAAATAGACAAGTATGTATCATAGAAGAGAACGATTGTGTTGTATTGAATCATCTATATAATAAAGGTTGTTCTTTGGGCTTCCACTACTTTCTGTATGCATTTGTCTATATGTATGTATATGTGAGTATATTCTTGCTTATGTATTGAACTACTAGTAACACTCCCCTCCTTTTCCCTAGATTAGAACAGAGCTCGTATGAGAAATTTACAACTGAAATAATACAAGGTATATTTCCAGTACCAATTTGCTTCTAGAGGGCATCATTCCGTGATCAGAGGTATGTTTGAGGCACAAAAGAAGTTTGTGTAAATCCCATGGACCGTAGAAGATATTCATGGAACCATATTTAGAATATGGGTACACAAAATGTGCAGGAAGAGGAAGAACATGTAAGTTTTAAACCTGTGAAGTAAAGAAATGAATATAGATTCTTAAGAAAAATAGAATTTAATCAATGGCTCATTCACATAGTACACAGAGATTTATACCGGAAACCCTCAACCGGGAAAACCTTTCTTATATTCATTATATTGAATTTCACCATTCACTATACAATATATACAATGTTTTTAGGTATTCCGTAGATACCAAAACCCTAATCCCTAAAACTGGGATTATTTTTAGTAAACCGCTAAAAATAGAAAAAACTGCCCAAAAACATTTCGGGGAGCTGCCCCGAACCCTGTCGTCCCCGGGCTACGCCCGGTGCCGAACGTTGCATGTAACCAGGGGGGGCATACCTGCCCCCCCCTGGGACCCCCCTAGGAAAGAACCCAGTGCACACGGCACAAAAAAATCACTACTACGAGGGATCGTCAGACACAGTTGTCATATCTGACGTGCCCACACACACACACATGCAAAGAATATAACTCATACCCAACATTCTCCCACTTGTTGTTTTCTTTGCATCCAGGGGTCCAGGGGATTATATAGTCAACAATCCAGGGCAACAATGACCATTGTTACTCTACACCAGGAGAAATTTTTTGTGTTCACAGACTTTGTCAATGAATCTGCAACATTCTTCAAAGTGTCAACCTTTTCCAGCAACACCTTCTTTTCCTCAACCACGTCTCTCACAAAGTGATACTGAACATCAATATGATTTGTCTTCGAATGATAAGCTAGGTTCTTTGCCAGGAATATTTCACTCTAACTGTCACAATCTAATCTCACTGCTTGTTGTACCAACCCAATACCTAAACACAATCTTTGTAACCATACTGCTTCCTTGCTTGCATGAGTGGCTACCATGTATTCATCTTCTGTAGTTGAGAGTGCCACTACAACCTGTCTTTTTCTCATCCAACCGATTTCTCCTCTTCGTGTTCTTCTTCCTATTCCTCTTCCTGTGTCTTGGGACACTGATCTGCAGATAACTTTACAACTATAGGAACAGGAACCTTGATCGGTTTACTTCCATGCATATTAAACCTCTGCAATATTGTCTCAACATATTTTCTCTGATTCAACCAGAGTTTCCTGTTTGCACGATCTCTTTTAATCTCCATTCCCAGAATGAAGTTAGTAGCACAGAGATCCTTCATGTCAAATTTGGAGGATAGCTGCGATTTCACTTCCTTGATAACATCCATGTTATTTCCTACCAACAACATGTCATCAACATACAACACTACATAAATGAAGTGATTACCAACCTTCTTGGAATATACACAGT
>ML786947.1:101797-113487 GCA_009831015.1 Picea engelmannii
TTAACTTAGCAACAGGAGAAAAAATTTCACCAAAGTCAATTCCCTCAACTTGGGAATAACCTTTTGCTACTAACCAAGCTTTGTATTTCTCCACTTTACCTTGTGCATTAAACTTCTTCTTAAACAACCATTTGCTACCAACATATTTTCTTCCAGCTGGAAACTCAACTATATCCCATCCCTCATTCTTATCCAAGGCATCCATTTCTTCAACCATGGCCTTCTTCCAGAGTTTACTATCCTATGAATTCACTGCTTCCTTGATAGTTCTGGGATCATCATCAGTAATATATAAATAAAAATTGGAATGAAAATCAGGTGGACTATACCTTTTTGGTTGCCTTTTATCTCTCACTGATCTCCTCAATACTGGGTTATGAGGTTCTTCTTATTCTTTTGCTTCCTCTTCTTCAGATGATTCAGATTTTGCATCATCCAACTCAAGCTCTATTTTCTCAGGTTCGTCTTGCGTTGGTATGAATTCATGTTTGGACACATATTTTACCTCTCTAAAAAAACCATCTCGACTGTAAACAATTTTCTTGGTTTATGGGTTCCAAAGCTTATAACCTTTCACACCATCTTTATAACCAATAAAGATACACTTTTCAGCCTTTTTATCCATCTTACTTCTATTTTCCTTTGGAACATGTACATAAGCATCACAACCAAACACTCTAAGATGTTGAAGAGAGGGTTTCTTTCCAGACCATACATCGTGTGGAGTTTTATCATCCAACACTGATGAAGGTGATCGATTGACCAGGTAACATGTTGTACCCACTGCCTCTGCCCAAAATTCTTGTCCTAACCCGACACCGCTGAGCATGCTTCTTGATTTTTCCATCAGTTTCTTGTTCATCCTTTCTGCAAATCCATTCTGCTGAGGAGTGTATGGAGTAGTCTTCTGCCTTGCTATACCACACTTCTTACATAATTCTTCAAATTCATTTCCGCAGAATTCTCCACCATTATCTATTCTCAATACCTTTATTTTCTTCTCTGTCTGATTTTCTACCAGAGCCTTAAACTCTTTAAATTTATCAAATACCTCATATTTATTTTTAAGAAAATAATTCCAAGTGTTCCTTGAAAAATCATCTATGAATGAAACATAATACACAGATTTACCTAGGGATGGAACAGGAACAAGTCCAAACACATCACTGTGTAACAACTCTAAGATCCCCTTTTCTCTTGTAGCACCAGATGGGAATCTTACTCGATTCTGTTTACCATATATGAAATCTTCATAGAAATCAAAATCCATAGTGCAATTAGACATACCTCCAACCATGCCTTTACCGTGTAGTGTTCGAAGGACCTTTTCTCCAATATGCCCCAATATTTGATGCCATAGCATGGTCTTCTTTTCAGGGACAACATTGGTCTTGTCTTCTTTATTTGTCCGCTAAAGGACAACATAACTATTACACCCATTAGTATAAGTGCTTCCCAAAAACTTGTACAGAGTTCCACACCGAACTCCCCTCATCAACACCATTGCCCCTCGTACCATATTGCAAGTGTTCTTTCCAAATACAGTATCCACTCCTGCATCATCCAACTTGCTTACAAATATTAGGCTCCTGGCAAGTTTTGGAATGTGCAGAACCCCAGGAAGTGTTCTAATCCTTCCATGTTTTAGCAACAACTTAACCCTTCCACGTCCCAAGATTTTTTCTGTCAATTCATCTCCTAGGAATACATTACCACCATCATATTTTTCATATTCAAAGAACCACTCCATATGAGGAGTCATATGGTATGATGCACCTGATTCGATCAACCATACATCACGGTCTGCATGTGTACTTGTATATGCTAGGTAAACATCACCTCCTTCTTTAGTGGAGGTTTTCGCCTTTGTGGAAGAGGTACTATCAGATCCCTTTGGTTTTTCAACCTTCTTAGACTTGCAATCTTTCTTATAATGCCATGTTTTACCACACTTCCAACATTTCCTCAAAGATTTTCCTGGAGACTTAGATCTACCTGTAGATTTACATCTCCACCCGAAGGCTTACCAGGGTTCCTGTCTTGGGTATGCCCTCTTACAAATAAAGAATTTGTGTTGTGACCATCCATGCTTTTTCGCCTCATCTCTTCAGATAACAAGGATGCAACTACATCCTGATACTTCAATGTAGATTGAGTGGTACTATCTATTGCTACAACTAGATTATCCCAAGAGTCTGGCAAAGAACATAACAAAGTAATACACTTATCTTCTTCTGCATTCGTAATATTAATAGAGCCAAGTTGACTTACCAGAGTATTAAAGGCATTTAGATGTTTTGTCACAGAATCTCCATCTTCCATCCTAAGATGATACAACTTCTTTCGAAGAAACAACTTGTTTACCAAGGAATTTGATTGATACAAATTCCCCAACTTATCCCATAGTTCCTTGGCTGTAGATTCTCCCGAGACATTCAAAAAAATTGAATCTGCCAGGCAAAGTCGAATAGTACTCCTTGCTCTTCTGTCCAACTTCTCCCAATCTTCCTTCGACATACCAATAACTGGTGTACTAGTAGTTTGTGTACTAGTAGGTTGTATACCAATACCCTGTGTGCTAGTAGAGGGTGTACTAGTAGGTTGTGTACAGGGATCCACAATGATCCATTGTTCTTTGTCTACAAGAAGGTCCTCCATATTGAGCTTCCATAGCTCAAAGTTTTTACCGTTGAACTTCTCTATCTCGATTCTAGATGAGCTCTCGATTCCTCTTTCTATACTCGAATCTCCACTGCAAAATCTCCCACTAAACCTAGGTTTATCACAGACCCAAGATAAACTTGATCTATCAAGACCGAGCCAAACCCTCAACAACAAAGGCGTCCCTCTGAAGCCAAAAATGAGCTCTGATACCACATATAATTTTTAAACCTGTGAAGTAAAGCAATGCATATATATTCTTAATCAAAACAAAATTTAATCAATGGCTCATTCACATAGTACACAGAGATTTATACCAGAAACCCTCAACCGGGAAAACCTTTCTTATATTCATTATATCGAATTTCACCATTCACTATACAATATATACAATGTTTTTAGGTATTCCATAGATACCAAAACCCTAATCCCTAAAACCGGGATTATTTTTATTAAACCGCTAAAAATAGCAAAAACTGCCCAAAAAAAATTTCGGGGCACTGCCCCAAACGCTGCGCGTAACCAGGGGGGGCATACCTGCCCCCCACTGGGATCCCCCTAGGAAAGAGACCGATGCACACGGCACAAGCATAGCACTACTACGAGGGATTGTTAGATTAAGTTGTCATATTTGACACGCCCACACACACACATGCAAAGAATATAACATATACCCAACATAAGACACATGTAGCATACAGGGTTAAAAATGAGAAAGAATCAAAACTTCCACGGACCATAACTTTCAGATTTGAGCTCATATTTGGATAAACAAATAGTAGTTGGAAAGGTATTTAGGAGGAGAAGATATCTATACACCAATAATTTTGAATTGAGAAATACAATTTTCTCATAATTTAATAAAACAATTTTTGCAATAGTAAAAACAAAGCAATAAGTAGAAATTGCAACTTGAGAAGGTTGTGAATTTTCACTCGGAACTTTGAATGAGGCATGAAAACAACCATTGGAAAGTTGTTTCATAGATTAATGTGTCTAAGGAATCATATTTTGACTTAGTGCATTGTATTCTTCATCAATTGAGATGAAGAATAACTTGTATTCTAATTAATAAAATGTTTTATAATATACATGTTCTAACAATAATTATTACAAGCACATTTCTTGCAGAATTAGAGGTATAGGAAAATAATTTTGGTTCTTATATGAGGAATGGAGCTATGGAATATGCCCATGGATCTTATAGCTATGAAGAGGAGGTCATAGGTTTGCATGTCAGCATGGGAAATGCTGAGACAAAGTCTAATATAATAAGAGGTAGGCATGAGCCTGTAACTATGAGAAGTCTGCAAAGAGAATTGCAAAGCTATAGGGAGGATAATGAAAGGATTATGAAGAGATACTTCATAGTATGAATATGATACATAAGAAATAAAATAAAGGATATGGCACAAATTAAGAAACTAGTGCTAGACAAGTTGCATTATCCAGATCCCATAGCAGAAAGGATGGCCATGGGAATGACAGAGAGTCAAGAAGTATGAGCAGGCACTACCACTCCCTTGAGAAATACACTAGGAGAGCTCATGCAAGTTCAGGGATAGGGAGAAACCCAAGTGTGTCTCTTGTTAGGAGGCAGAGGAGAAGGCCTGAGGTAGACATCTTGTAAAGTGAACTCGGGAAAATCAAACCACCAACTTTGAATGGTGAGCATAGAAAGGGAGAAGAGGTTCAAGCATGGATATTGGAAATCAAGAAATATTTCCAACTGTGTGATTACCCCTTGAGGGTAGAAACAAGAACTGAAACATACCACTTGCAAGTAAAGACAACTATGTGGTGGGATCAACTTAAGCAAGCTAAGCACCTTAATGAGAACAAGGTTTCATGGAGACAATTTAAAGGATATTTCCAAGAGAAATATTTGTTCGAGCACTATTATGAAAGGAAGATGAAAGAGTTCTTTGAAATCAAGTTGGTAAGCATGACAATGGATGAATATGAGAAGATATTATTTGAGTTGTTGATGTATGTGGGCTTCATAAAGGATGAGAAAGTCAAAATATTTATTTATTTATTGTGGGTTACCCTCTTTATATAGTGACAATATACAATATGATAACCCCAATACTTTGGAGGATTTCATAAGGAGAGAAAATCATCTTTATGAGAAGAGAAAAGGAAGGCCATTTTTCCAAAAGGCTTGGAATGGAAATATGAAGGGTAAAAATGATCAAAGGTAGAAAGGTTTTAAGCCACCCTTTTTCAAGAACAACTCACAAACAAATCAACAAGGACAATCAACCAAAAATGAACCCAAGATGGAAGATTCATTTGGGAAAAGGCCAAGGCAGGAGCTTGTACAATGTTGGGGATTTGAGGGAAATCACTTATATAGGGACTATCCTCACAAAGGAGAAAGAATGAGGATTGTCCACAACATTCAGGAGGCTGAAATAATTGAAGACATGGGAGGAAACATGCAAAGTATTTATGTTTCCTTGGACAACAAGAAACAAAAGTATCAATCTCCATGATTGAAGTGGAAGGTAAGATTGATAACCATCCCATATAAATTTTAATTGATTCCAGAGCTATCCATAGTTACATGAAATTTAACATTGTTGAAATGTTTCACTTGCAAAGGAGTAAGCATGAGAAATCTTGGTTAGTTCAGTTAGCCACATGGGCTAAGAGGAAAATTAACGAGCTAGTTAAAGATTGTCCAATAAACATGAATGGAATCAACACAAAGGTAGATGTGAACATCATACCACTGGGTTCATATGATTGTATAATTGGCATGGATTGGTTGGAAAAACACCATGTTATCCTCGATTGTTACAACAATACAATCACATGCCTTGATGAAGAAGGGAAGCAGGGAAAGGTTTAAGGCATTCCAAAAACTGTAGTTATTAGAGAGATTTCAGATATGCGGATGAAAAAGAGTTCCAGGAAGGGATGTCAGCCTTTTGTAGCCCATATGGAAGAGGCAACTAGAGATAAAGTGGAAAACATTAAACACCATCCAGTCTTAATGGATTTTGAATGTGTTTTTGGGGAAATATCAGGACTTCCACCAAAGACAAACATTGATTTCTCTATTGATTTGATTCCAGGAGTTGTCCCAACATTCGAGACACCTTACAGAATGGGCACACAGAGTTGAAAGAGTTGCATATGCAACTTGAAGAATTGCTAAAGATGGGGTATATATGTCCAAGTGTGTCACCTTGGGGTGACCCAGTTATTTTTGTAAATAAGAAAGATGGAACCTTAAGGTTGTGTATTGATTACATATAGTTGAATAAGGTCACCATAAAGAACAAATATCCTTTTCCAAGGATTAATGATTTATTTGATCAAATGAATGGTGAAAGAATATTTTCCAAAATGACTTGAGATCAGGTTATCACCTAGTGAGGATAAAGGAAGAATATATTAGAAAGACAACGTTCTAAACAAGATATGGAAATTATGAATTCATGGTAGTGCCATTTTGGCTATCAAATGCCTCGATCGTTTTCATGCTCCTGATGAATGGAGTGTTCGGGGAATACCTAGACAAGTTTGTAATTGTATTCATGTATGATATACTCATCTAATCAAAGACAAAGGAGGAACATTTGCATCATTTAAGAATGGTGTTGCAAGTTTTAAGAGAGCATAAATTGTATGACAAGCTAAGTAAGTGCATATTTTATCAAAATAATATTCACTACTTGGGGCATATTATTTTAACAGATGGGATAGCAATTGACACTGAGAAGATAAAGGTCATCAGAGGATGGCCAGTGCCAATAAATGTGACAGAGATCATATTATTCATGGGTCTTGTTAGTTATTACTGAAGATTCATAAAAGGATTCTCAAATATTTCAAACCCAATCACTTCTTTGCAAAAGAAAGGAGTGGAATTTGAATGGACTTTTGAGTGTGAAGAAAGCTTTCAGCAACTGGAGAACATTTTGACAAGTGCACCAATCTTAAAGATTGAAGACTTTGTTGTGTGCATATATGCGTGCAAGGAAGGTCGTGGTGGAGTCCTCAATCAAAAGGATCATGTGGTATTCTATGAGTCTAGAAAATTAAAAGAGCATGAGAGGAATTGCACTACCCATGACTTGGAATTAGCAATTGTTGTTCACGCATTAAAAATTTGGAGACATTATTTCATGGTGAAAATATTTGAGCTAAGGATAGACCACTATGGTTTGAAACACTTGTTTGGAAAACCCACATTAAATGCCATACAAATTAGATGGTTGGAATTCCTTAGTGAATATGACTTTGACATTATCACATCAAGGTAAAAGAGAATCAAGTGGTTGATGCAATCATTATTAAAGCACATGAGATGCATATTGCAGCCATTAGCATTTGCAAGACTGATCTAAAAGATAAAATTGTTGTAGCATCAAATTCAAGTCAACACTATTTGGAAATAAAAGAAACATTACATCAAGGAAATTTGCAATAGAAATTTAGATATTATGATTTGTAGGAAGAAGTAATTCTCATGTACAGAGGCAAGGTATGTTCCAAATTCTAGTGACCTAAAAAATACAGTGATGGGGGAAATGCACAATGTGCCATATGCTGGGTACCTAGGATATAATAAGTCAATTGCAGTTGTAAGAATTCAATACTTTTGTCCATTAATGAAGAATTAAGTGGCTAATTATGATCTATATTCCTAGAATTCCATAAGGTGAAGACCAATCATAGACATCCAACTCGGATGTTACATCCATTACCCATTCTGAAATTGAAATGGGAGGTAGTCATAGTGGATTTTATTACAAATCTTCCTAGGGTAGTGACGCAACATGATTACATCATGGTGGTGGTGGAAAAATTGACTAAGGTTTCACATTTTATTCCAGTTAAGACTACACAGAAGGCAACAAATATTGCAGAGATATACATGAAAGAAGTTTCCAGGTTACATGGAGTACCCAAGGAAATAGTTTCTGAGAGAGATCGCAAGTTTACATCCAATTTCTGAAAAGGTTTGTTCAAAGGCTTTGGGACAAATCTAAATCTCGGTACAACATATCACCCAGAGTCAGATAGGAAAACAGAGGGGACTAATAGAATAATTGAGGACATTCTCATAATGTATGTCATGGACCAACCATCAAAGTGGGAGGATTATCTCCACTTAGTGGAATTTCTTACAATAATGTGTATCAAGCCTCATTAAAAATGATCCCATTTGAGTCATTGTATGACAGGAATTGTAACACACCAGTGAGATGGGACAATCCAACAAACAGAGCTGTCATTGGGTCAGATTTGTTGAAGGAAATGGAAAAGAAGATGGAAAATATCAATCATAATTTAAAGTCTGCACAGGATAGGCAGAAAAGTTATGCAGATAAGAATAGAGTTTTCAAATATTTTAAAGTGGGTGAACATGTATTTTTAAAAGTGAAAGCAAAGACAAGTTCGTTAAGATTAGTGATTTTCCCAAAGTTGGTGGTAAGATATTATGGGCCTTTTGAAATCTTAGGGAATATAGGGATAGTCTCATACATTCTAGCATCTCCTACATCAATGAGAGTGCATAATGTATTTCATGTGTCATTATTAAAGAAATATATGCTTGACCCTAACCACATAATTGATTGGACTGTGATCCAGGTGGAACATGAAGGGGATTTTTGAGTGGAACCAGTACGCATACTAGAAGGGAAATTCAAAGTTCTTAAGAAAAAATCCATAGGTTTGGTAAAGGTGCAATGGACCTGCTATGGTCCTGAAGATGCTACATGGGAACACGAAGAAACTATGCTGGAGGAATACTCACAATGTTTTTTCAATTTTGAAGAAAACATAATATAAGAATGCAAGACTCCATTTTGGGAAGCTAGATTTCTAGAACCATATCTCCAAGTCCTAGCCAACTTTGGGGGACCTGATAAAAGAATGGTACAACCCGATGGACTGGGAGCAGTGTAGGGGGTACATTCCTTGGGTCAACAGGTTGAGAGGATTGAGATATTTTGGTTGGAATTGCTACTGGAGTTTTGAAAATGCATAATTTTATTTTCTAAGTATTGTGATGTAAATTTGTACTTGTATTTTGGTAGGGTGTTATGCACTGAGGATGGTGCACAATTATAGGGGAGGGGGAATATAACATCCTCACTATAATCCTCAATTTAATTAATGTTTAATGTAGATATAATGTATGGTTGTGGCCAAGTGATGTACATGTGAATTGTATTTCTAAATTTTAATAAGTAAAATGTGATGCTAGTTTTTGGGGGACAAGGATAGAGATGGGGGCTAATTAATCCACAAGAGAGGAGGGGTCTAGAAAGGGGGTTTTATTCATGAGTTTAATTCCCAAATATTTTTCCTGATTTTAATGTTTTGAGTGAACCTTCTATTTTGTTGTTGAGTGTTCTTAAAGCCAAGCATTTAATACATGTAAGAGGGTGGGTGTAAGAAGTCACATCCCATAGTTATTGGGAGCATGGGGATGAGTACAATCATCTTGGGGAAGAGTGTAAGTCAAGCAAGCAATAAAAGAGTGGAAAATTTGTATGGATATAGAGAGAAGTTTTGGACAGTCATGTTTTTGCATGAATGGAAAGCAAAGAACAAGGAAGAAGAGAATTGGAGTTGGAGAAACCATGGAGGGAGAATTTTGGAGTGTATTTGGAGAAAAAGACTAAAGATACAAGTTGTTAGGAATGAATAGTGAACTCCTATGTGAGTTGCACTATAACAACAAGTGATTGTTGTTGTTTTCCTGGTATTTTTTCTAGTAGTGAGATCCCTTGAGTTTCCTAGTAGTGATATTCTTAGTTACTTGTGCCAGAGAGAACCTGATAAACGAATGTGATGCCTGATGGAGTGAGATAAGTGAAGGGGTACATTCCCTTGGTTGGGAAGGTCAATAGGAAGAGGGCTAGTGGAAAATCATGATAGTTGTAGGATAATGCTAGTAGGTTGTGGGATTTTTTGAGTTGTGAGTGGACATTGAGAGACCACCCTATGTTGTGAATTGCTAGCCCTATCTCGGGGGTGACTTTATGTTGATATTTGAAACAACAAGTCTATGGTTAGGTGGAATGTTCATCCCAACCAACCGGTTGTACAACTATTTCAAAAGATAATTGTTTTATCTTGTTTTTGTGTTGCATTATGAGTTTGATTGTTGTGTATTAACTCTGTATTTGAGAACGATTTATATGTTGTTGTATTTGAGTTTATTATCTAATTTTTAGGTTTATTTTAGAATGTTGTAGATGCATCTAGTTCATGATATCAACACATGATTAAAAACCGTATGTTTTCCTGTAGTTGGTAAGCTACAAGATTAGTTAGCAGAAATGTTAATTATATGAGTATTTCCGCACGTAATGTTCCTCAATTAAGTTAGGGGACATTACAATGATTGTGGTGACAAATATGGAAAGGAAATTATACAATCATAGTTGCTTTGGCATATCTGTTTACTACCTCAAAAATTACTATGAGTTTCATCTGTATGCTTTTAAATGGAGTGCAATTTTAGAAAGATTGTCAACATGTCTATGATAAATTTTGTTTTCCATATATCTGGAATCTAGAAGCATAATTGAGAGATAATAGAGGAATTGAAAACTTTCAATGTTAGTAGTCTTCAAACTTGTGGAAATGCCATCTTAGTTGCATTGGTGAATTGTCCCTACCTTCAATTCATAAAGGAATCATGAGATGTAAATTTTTTTTCTTCTTCTATGGAATGAATTATTGAAGACTGAGGTTTTATCGTGCGGAGGACTATGTGATGCATTGGCATGTGAAATTTTCTTGTTATGACAATCTCCTATAAAATTTGCGTGCTTTCTTGGGACCCTTAATTTTGAATTTATATTCATACAATGATGAGACTAATGCCAAGCATAAAGATAGTTAAATGAGTATATTGGAAGGTGAATTTACTTGTTATAAATGTGTGTGAATGTGTTTGTGTGTGTGTCACACACACACACACACACACACACACACACACACATGTAGATCTAGAGGGCCATATTTTTCCCTGATAGAAGACAAATGTTGTTATGTTGAAAGACACTGGTAGATATTTTGAATTTGAAGTGTTAGATTGTGTCACTGAAGTAAATTGTTAGTATAGAATTATGATAAATCTGAAGTTCTTAGGTTATGGAGACCCTTGGCATGCTAGACCATTATTGGAAGGATGCACTTATACATTGATGCTCAAGTCCTTGGAGGTATAACCATCCTTCTTGTGTGTAAACATTCGGTATGAGCCTAGCCTATCACTATGTCATTTGAAAAAGTGTGTCCTTAAGAAATCAGACCCCCTTTTTTACGTCTTGAAGAATTCAAGAGATCATTGGAGAAGTGTATTCCATAAAGGAAATCACTTAGGAAAAAACTAGGAAAATTATTGATGCAAAAGGGAGAAATTTGGGTGTATTGTGAGAAGATATTTTTCACATGATACAACCTATATCACATGAAAAATATATTTATGTAATACAATTTGAATCACACGAAAAATAATTTCGTGTGACATAGGGAAGCTTGGAGAATTTTAGGACTTAAAGATTTCTTTTGGAGAAAGTTGGCTTATCACATGAAGTTTAAATTTGTGCGATGTGGTGTATTAATGCATGAAGACAAAATTCACGTGATACAATGCAAGAAGAGAAATATCCCCCCAATTCAATAAGGGAGAATATCCTTGGCACGTCGAAAGAAGTTTTCCAAGGGAACAATATCTCGCAAGAAGTTAAACTTCTTGTGATATGTTGCAAAGATAAAAATATTTGTGGGATAATGATATGAGGCAAAGGATGGAATGAGGGAAACGTCACAAGAATGAAAGAGTTTAAAGATGCGACAAGGTAAAGAGGATAAAGGAGGGTAAGGAAATCGTATTTCAACAAGGGATAACTTCTTGCAATGTGGCATATCACAATAAATTGAAACTTTATGTGATGAAATAAGGGAGGTCAAGAGCTTCAATTGTTGTAGGAAAGAAAAGTTTATGCAATGTGATAAGGGAGGTTAAGAGCTCCTTTATCACAGGAAAT
>ML786947.1:113583-137989 GCA_009831015.1 Picea engelmannii
AGAGAGAGAGAGAGAGAGAGAGAGAGTCTTCATCGCAAGAGAGAAAATATTCTCAAGTGTGATACTTTGAATGAGAATATTTATTCTTATGCAATGAGAATTTTCCTGAAGGTGTGATATGTCACATCATTCAAGTTTTTCGAGAATGAAATAAAGAAGAAGTGGAGTCATGGCGAGGAACGTATTGCATGAAAAAAGAGTTCATGGATGCAATGTATCATGACAAAAAATATTTTGGGTGTGATACATTGCATGTCCCAACAATTTCGTGGGTAAAAAAGAATGAAATAAGGATCCCTTGTCACATAGGAGAAGATTCCCTCCCTTATGAAATGGCACAAACAAAATAACTTTTGGGTGCGATGAGAAGAGTGGAGGAGATGTGAAACAACACAAGGGGGGAGTTTTTCCTAGTTGTGATAATTTGGAGGGAAGGAAAAATTCCTTGAAAAAATTGAAATGGAAGTGGACCATACGATTCCATGTGAGCTTGATAACCATGGAAGTATAAATTCTTAGGAAACTTCAAATGGTGATAACTTTGTGTTTGATGCTCAAAATTGAGCAAGAGTATAGTCATTGGGAAGATCTTGATGAGTAGAATACCTTCATAAGCTCAAAAGTGACTTTGGAACTATGTTTAAGAGGAAACATTTCAATTACCCCACCTCCTTAACACTAATCATGGGTTTGGGTACGTTACAACTACCCTACATGTGACAAGGAGATCTGTAATCTAGTTCAATCTATTAAGAAATGAAAGCACTATTTAATGGGAAAGGAGACCATTATACCCACTAATCCAAATACCAAAGTATTGTCATGCCTAGATTAAGCTTCAACAAACTAGAAACTACAATTGGATGGGTTTTTTTAAATAATTTCATCTTATCATTAAATAAAAGAAGGGAAACACCAACAAGTTGGCATACATGCTCTCAAGGCCACCTACATCCAAGATCACAACTTTGGGTACTCTTATGCACTTGAATCCTTACACCCATGATGCATACAAAGATGCATACATAGAAGATTAGGACTTTGAGGAGGTATTTGAACAACTACAAGGCCAATTTCATGTAGAATAAAGGTGAAAATAGGGTTGAATATTCTCTAAGATGGATTTCTCTACAATCTAGACAAGCTCTATGATCCTAAAGATGAGATATTGCATATTATGAGAGAGGCTTCCACCTCCAAAGTAGCATGGAATTTTTTTGTTGGGAAGATAGTTTCCAACTTACATGTGTATGTGTATTGGCCCAAAATGCGAGAAGGCATAGCTCAGTTTATTATAGGATGGATACTCTGTTGTACATGCAATATTAGTAATAGGAAGCAAGGTTTATACCATCCCTTCAATATTCCTACTAGACCATGGGATAACATATCCATGGATTTCATGGGTGGTTTTCCAAGATCCAAGAAGAGAAATGACTATCTATTTATGGTAGTATTATCAGTAGGGCTTCTCCCCAATGAAAGGTCCCAATTAGACCTTACACTACTTAGAATAGGGAATCCATATAGTTTATGGCATGGGAAACTTTAGATGGTTTTGATTAGTTTTGTTGGTTGGACCAATCCACCATTTAGGTATTTTAAAATGTAATAAATGAGATGCAACCAATCCAATATGCAAAGTGCAAAATGATGTTGAGGATAAACTAACAAAATTGATGAGTTAAACCTTTAGTAAAAACTTTTTGACTATTAAGAGTTGTTTTTATTTTTTTTGTATTCCTCCCTGTATAGTTTATTCTTATAATTTATCCACACTGAAAAAATCAAAACAAGAAAAACCACCATGGGTTCCTATCATTACATTACGATGCCTAACTTTCATGACCCACAATAAAACTTACTTAACTTTCACGACCTCACTATTTACACTTAGAAACTTTTCTTGAAAGTGGGCATCCACCCGTGAGTGTGGAGCATAATCTCAATCACTTGGTGGTCCCGCTTGTTTGTTGACCTACTCGTCCATGATCCTGCTTGTATATGGTCTTGCTATCCTGGAATTCTGATCATTTTGTTGCCCCGTCATCCTACTTGTCTTCTTGTTTTACTCATGCATCATCCCTGATCTGGATTTAGGAGTGGAATGAACTGATTAACAGACTGAATACAATAAACATAGAGATATGAAGAACAACACAGATATCCATTGAACAATATATTCTATCGAATAAATGAAATAGGATGAAACTGTAAAACTGTAGAACTGAAACACTTGATTGAATGGTGGTAGCTATCTCTGAGAAGAGATGTGGCTGCTATGCGCATTCGTCTAAGAAGAATGATTACAATAAGGCTCCAGAGGCCTTTTTGATATTACTTATGAATTTCAAAACCCTAGACATCCAAAAACCTATCCCTATGAGGTGAAACGCCAAAAGTCATGTGGACCCATATGGGTAAGTTGGTACCTCAACTTTTCGGGGTCGTAACTTTTTCATACGACCTCCGTTTTAGGCACATGATAGCCTGTTGGAAAGGTATTTTAGAGAACTACACATTACGCCATCAAGATTTGACACTGTCTACAGTTTGATTGTTGCAAGCCAAAAAAACATTGTTTAGGGCTCCAAAACGGCCCTGGAAGTACATAAATATGTGTTGACATGAAAACGTATGAAATAAGCCAGTTGGATTAGGTGAGAGGCCACTAGTATCCACCTGGAATATTTGTAGGGATTAAGACAGCCCCATAAGTGTATAACCCACAATTATAAAGAAGTACAAAAGAACATGTTGAACTAAAAATGGACAAGAGGAGCCAGTAGGAATAGGTGGGTGGCCACCAATATCCACCTGGATCAATCCTCCCCCCTTAGGAAGCAATGGTATCCATTGCGTTCAGTTCCCCCATTAGGTGAGGAAACTTTTGTTGGATTTGGCCCCGGGTGAACCACTTGCCTTGATGTAGGAGTTTCCCTTCCTTGACAACCCGATAAAGTTGGATCCTTTGTTGGTGAGTGCCCTTGACCTGTGTGTCCACTATTTGATCAGTGGATGCTTGTTCCATGTAGTCAGGGTTGAGCTCTATTGGTTGTAGTTGTTCTCCGATCTCGGAGGTGTCCAATAATGGTGAAAAATATGGCCAAAGGAGGTCCACATTGAACATTGGGTGCAGGCCAAGGAAGGGTGGAGTGTTGAGCTCAAAAGTATTTCTACCCACATCCTTGGTGATAGTGTAAGGCCCATAGGGAAGTGGGTGAATCTTCCGATGGGGCCCTCTGAGATGCTCCTTCTTCAAATGTAACCAGAATTTTTCTCCAACCTAGAACTACTGAAGTACCTTGTGTTGATCATGGTGTTGCTTGTACTTAGCATTGGATTTCTGCAAAATCTCCTGGACATGTTGGCGGATGTGACGAATCCTCTCAATGAATCTGGTGGCATTTTCAGTCTCAGACTTAACATGGGAAGAGTTTGTCTATGTGGTGGCAAGAGGTAGTGTAACATCAATGGGACCCAAGGGTTGGAATCCCATCCCCACCTGAAATGGGATATGGTTAGTGGAGTTATGGAGAGCCCTATTGTAACTGTGTTGAACATAGGGGAGACTCTCATCCCATGTACGTGGATGATTAGAGTTGTACATGTGTAGGATGTGCATAATTATCCAATTGACGACCTTTGTTTTCCCATATTTTTGGGGGTGGAAAGTAGTGGACTTAGTGAGCTTGGTGTCCAACGATGACCAGTGACTCGACCAAAATGTGATGAGGAACCTCCTATCTCGGTCAGAGGTGATGGTCTATGGTCTCCCAAAATGGACCCACACTTGTTCAAAGAATATCTTGGCAGTATATGTCACTGTGATATTCTTCTTGTAGGTTGTGAGGATGGCCATCCTCGAAAACCGATCAACGACCACAAATACGTAGTCATTTCCTATCTTGGTGGACTAAAGGCCAGACATGTAATCCATTAAGATGGATTCCCAAGGTGTCTCAGGAGTAGGAAGAGGGGTGTATAAGCCTTGATTTTTTATGGTTGGCTTGGCAATGGCACAGGTAGTGAAAAATATGATATACGTGTTGACGTCCTATCATAGTTTTGGCCAATAAAAATGTTTTTGAAGAACGTCCACAATTTGCTCCAAGCCAATATCCCCTCTCATTCGACTTTAGTGGGATTCCCAAATCATCTTTACATGCTCACTTGTAGGAACACAGAGATAGCCTAGATGGCATAATAGTTCATCTTGAATATGAAAATAAGTGACAGTTACGCATGTACCCAAGAGATGATAGGTGGTGGTGAAGTCTAGATCTTGCTGATAAAGTTGGGGCCACCCAGATGCCTCATGTCCATAGGAGTGGAGCATAGTGGTGAGTGCAACCACGAGAGGTTGACTGAGGTAGTCAGCAACACGATTTGAGATCCTTGTCTTATACTTAATGTTGAGATGGAACTGTTGTAGGTAGGTGGACCACTTATGATGGCGGTCGTTCTACAATTTCCCATGTGTCTATATGAACTACAGAGGCTTGTGATCAGTGTGGATGATTGTCTCCTTTCCCATAATTTAATGTTTCCATTGACGATAGGCTTTTACTATGGAATACATATCCTTGTCATAAGTGGGGTATTTATGGGTAGTATATAAGAGTGTCTCACTATGGTATGCCACCGGATGACCATGTTGAGTGAGAACTGCGCCTACAACATAGTTAGATGCATCAGTCTTAATCTCAAATGGTTGTTGTAGATCGAGCAAGGAGAGTACCAGGGCAGGAAAATAAATGAAGAGCAGACCGCTATGATACCATTCATATGGATTTAGGAGCGGAATGAACTGATTAACAAACTGAATACAATAAACACAAAGATATGAAGAAAAACATATATATCCAGTGAACAATATCTCCCATTGAATAAATGAAATAGGCTGAAACTGCAGAACTAAAACACTTGCTCGAATGGTGGTAGCTATCTCTGGGAAGAGATGTGGCTGCTACGGGCATATGTCTGAGTAGAATGAATACAATGAGGCTCCAGAGGCGTTTTTGATATTACTCATGAATTCCAAAACCATAGACATCCAAAAACCTAACCGTAGGAGGTGAAACGCCAAAATTCATGTGGGCCCCTATGGGTAAGTTGGTACCTCAACTTCCCGGGGTCATAACATTTGCATACGACCTCCATTTTAGGCACGTGATAGCCTGTTGGAAAGGTCTTTCAGAGAACTACACATTACACCATCAAACTGTGACTCCATCTACATTTTGATTGTGGCGAGCCAAAAAAACATTGTTTAGGGCTCCAAAACATCCCTAGAAGTACAAAAATACGTGTTGACATGAAAACATATGAAATAATCTAGTTGGATTAGGTGAGAGGCCACTAGCGTCCACATGGAATATGTGCATGGCTTCAAACAACCCCAGAAGTGTAGAACCCACAATTACAAAGATGTATAGAAGAATGTGTTGAACTAAAATGGATAAGAGGAGCTAGTTGGAATAGGAGGGTGGCCACCAATATCCACCTGGATCAATCTCGCTCATTTTCTTGTTCCACTCATCCATCATTCTGATCGTTTTCCACCCTATGATACTTTACATCCTTTCCTGTTCATGTTTCCCAACATGCATTAAACAATTATTTCCAGAAATTACTACCACTCGTATTGTGTTAATATCGTTATTAATAACGATATTCTTGAGGCAACCTACCTTAAATGTTAACATGAATTATCATTTTAAATCCTTGAATTAAGAGCTCTTGAATGTGTTAAAAATAACTAGTGTTTTTCAATAATAGCAATTTGAAGAACTATTCTAAAGTTTGTCACCTTGGCTAAATATGTCAGCTCGAAGAAAAGAACAATTTTGTAGAGACACCATGAATCTATCGGGACACGAAGATTAGATATTTTAGTGGTCATGGTCTTACAGATATTATTCCACATTACCACCCCCAAAGAAGAATTTGAATAAGATTTGGACATCTGGAATCACATCAGCATGGTGTGTGCCAAAGGTATACGAATTCAAGGAATTAATTTTTATGGTGTTGATAAGTTTGATAAGGAAAGGAGAATTATTCAATTACAAGGAGAATCACCCATTTCTTTAGCTCCCTCAATTTTTAAAAGAATTTTCAGAATCCCTAAACCAACCATAGTTTTTAAGAGTGATGAAGCCGAGGATTTCCTTAAGACAAAAATAAGGAGGATTCAAACTTTTACCAGTTTATCTTGAAGATATGACAGTTTTTCTTGAAGACCTATACAATATTCATGTATGTTCATTAAATAATCCGTACAGATAAATGGCATGATTATTTTCTAGGATAACTGGATAAGAGTCCACAACTACTGTTCCCAATCTTGCTTTATATATATTTCATTTTTCAATTCATGAGAATGCCATTTTCGACTAGTCAAGGATTATTTCGAGTTATTTATCCTTTCATCTCATAAACTTTCGCAAAAATAGAAGGTTTTGCATGACTTCTTATTTCATTTTTTTTGTAACTTATTGTCACGTGTTCAAAAGCCTACCCTTGGAAAATAAGGTTAAATGCAAAACTGACTTGGTACAAATGTGGTATCCGACACTCTGGAAACAAAAATATGCATACAATTTTTATGAGTTACACAATGATTCTCTCTCTTCTTTCAAAAGGTTAATTTTTGGACCCAGTAGATCAAGGTTATCACTAGAAGTTGCATCTTTCTTAGCTGGAAAAGGAATCTTTGAAACTATGGATAATTTTAGTGTCATCAAATTTTATTGCTCACATGAAAAACCTTCGTTTCTGCCCTATTATGTTTTTTATAGATTGTTTATAGTTTAAGTATGTAAACAATATAAGTTTTGGGCTCACGTTTTTAATGACAAGAGTAAAAAACAATTTATCCCATTACCATGGAAGATTGGGAAAATTGTTGTGAAAAGTATTTCCCACTTAGATGAAACTTCAATTCATTTTGATTTTTTTAACCTCGAGAAAGATAACGAGATTAATGGTTTTGACCCTAATCATCTATTCATGACCGATATGGCATTAGTAGGATACAACATATCGTTTTCCAAGACATTTTTTTTTGGAGAAGAAGAAGGTGATAGTCAAAATAATCAAGGGTTATATGTTGAAAAAGTGTAAGATGATATTGAGACAATAGTCAATACCAATGACCATCACAAGCAACAAGGATGGATTTCCAATGAAACAATTTCATGGTCCCCAAACATTTCCCAAAAAAGTGTCTCAACCAAAGGAAACCCCCAAAATTCAATCCAAAAATAGAAAAAGTTTTCAATTGATAATTCTAATGACAGAGGAGACCAAAAGCCTCCTAAGGGAAATCTTGATAAATCACACACACCCCCAATTGCTATTAAAAGGAAGAGAGATACAAATAAAGAAGGATAATATGAATACATACCTTGGAATCAAATGGGTCAAGAGGATATGGAACTTGACATGAATGTTGAAGAGATAGAGGTTGCAAGTGAAGAAAAAAGACTACAAGAAAGAAGAATAATTGCAAGAGAGTTGGCTACCCAAGAGCCAATTATATTTGAAGAAGAGTTCCTCACCCTGGATCATCCTATATTCAATAGAAACTCAAGAAAATTAGTCATTCAAAAGGTGAAATCAAAGAATAATAAAATTCAAGAGAAATGGAATTCAAAACTGGATTTTCATGCAGTTCCACCCTATAAAGTCATGGAATTCCATGAGGCCACATGAGAAGCCTTAAATTTTCAATTGGAGATATAGAAAATGAAAATGAAATTCTGAAAGAAAGAGTAAGAGAATTAGAAAATTCCTTGATGCCTCCACCTTTGTTTTATAGTCCTATCGCCACCATACAACCATTGAAAACTATGGAAGATAGGCCAGAATTGAGCTCGATATTGAAAGGAATGTCAAGTTTGTTATCTGCTATTAGGAAATATGTTGGTGATAACATCTAGAAGAGAATGTCTTTGATTCTCGAAACTTGGGTGTTGGCAACCAACTTTATTTCTTCGGGTGCGAGGATGACACACTTCAGTCAATATCTTCAAGAAAACTTGGAAAACGATGAACAATTCTATAAAGGAGCTATCTCTACTTTTAGCGCAATGATTTCAAGCCTTAATTAGTTTCGGTGAAATGAAGAAGATTTTCCTACAACAATCTGTTTAAAGAAATTGAAGGCATGTTGGCTCAAGAGAATTAAATGCTTTAAGGAAATGTTAGTGGAATATGATGTCATTAACTCAAAAAGAGGTGAATTTTATTGAAATTTAATTGAGTTAAAATTAGTTGGGTCAACTGAAGATGTGGAGGAGCCACATTTAATCATGGACTCAATACTTCTATCCAAAGAACAAATGGAATAAAAGTTGGACTCCCTAAAAATATTTCCGGTAGAAAAGTTTAACAACTTGACTGCATACTCATAGAGAAAAGTATAGGGTTGGCTATTTCATTATGTAAAAAAAATGATGATATTGAATATACCCTTCGTCAACTCACAATGGATTTTAAAGATCTTGAAAATGAATTATTTGATATCAAAATTAGAAAAGAGATAATGGTTGCACCCATGCGAGAATATATTGAAAATTGGTTAAATAATTATTTAATCAAAATAACGAAATCGGATCAGGAAAAAATAGTTGCAACCGACCAGGCACGTCTGACCAAAGAAATTTTAAAAGACAACTCAACTAACAAATGAAGGAGAGAATCTATCACTATAAGTCAAGTGGTCATTTTCATAATTTCCCATCTTCTTTTCTTCTCATTTAGAAATCATATAGCTCTTGTCTTTTCATTTAATGAAAACTCTTAGTCGATTTCTAATTGTTTCTCCCTTTTCTTCCAGGTCGAGGTATTTCTTTTGAAGGTCCACGGGAGCCCAATCCTAGTCTGTTTGGAAAAATCATTTTATTTTATTGAAGACTTTACATTCTATTGTAAAATTAGACAATTGTTTTTTTGAGTTCCCCAAAGAACTATTGTGGGGAATAAATTTAATTATTTATTAGACATCGAGATTCCCAAGTATGAGATTTTTCGAGTGTGATCATCACAAACTTTTTAAATTTTTAAATGCAATACTCATGTAAATTTCTCTGCATAGTGGCCTTATATATTTTCTATCTCATGAAATGACCAATCTTGTCTATATTGTGATGGATGTGAGAAAATTGTTAATCTCATATGTGATTGCCTCTACTTTTGTATGATATTGTATTTATGTCTTTAAAAGTTCCTGGTCCTTTTCTCAAGAACCTTTTGTGATTATACTCTTTGTTAAAACTGTATTTTAATAGTTTTAGTAATATCATCACAGAGAAGCACCACCTCTTTAAAACTGCGGGGGGAATTTATCCTCATGATGTAAATTGTTCAATATCTCAACAAAAGTTACTTAAGAAAATAAAAGTAGTAATTTAAATAACCAATTGCATTACAATTTCTTTTGAAAATGAATAGCTAACTACAATACTATGCTTAAGGTTATAAGCAAACAATTTGTGAGATAAAAAAAAATGACTCAAGTTGTTCATACATGAGAAAAGTATATATTGTAAAAGAAAATGATTATACCATTCCAAAACTTAGTAAATTAGCATAAATAAGTCCACAAATCACACATTTCAAAACTAAAGTCTATCTCCAAATATCTTGGGTAGAAATGGCTTCTCATTCATTAACATTTCATATAAAAGTCTATAAAGATGCATAAGTAAAAAGCCCTTGTACAATTGAAATTCATATTATTTAAGAAGAAGGGGGTGGGGGGGTGTTGGTTGTGGAGCCTGATTATCTTCATGATTCAAAGGTATTTGTTTTTAGCCGTTTTTATACCCCATGAAGACTTTACACCCTGGAAGAATGTACACTCCTCCACGCGGGGGAATGCAGGGGGGGTTACACCCCCCCCCCCTGTGGGGTTCGGGGGCAAGAAGGCCCCTGAAGGAAAATTTTCCTTATAAATGTATATTTTAATTTTCATAGTAAATATGGACCGTTCATTATAAGGTCACAGATATGACGGTAGAAGTTATATTATGGTTTTTTTTCCATAGAAGGCAACCCTATTTTATGAGGGAAATATATTATGGCTATGTATCATTGCGAATATTGTATTCTGAGAGAGGAGACTATGAGAGAAAGAAGAGGAAGTTACAACAGGTGTGTTGTAAGTTGTATCCCTTCATTTACTAGATAATAATAAAGGAATGACCTGGAAATTTCGTTGGTGGACGTAGCCCACATTGGGTGAACCACATATATATGTGTCTATATTGTATTGTGTATCTTCTATGTTTTATTTCCGCATTTGTTTCATTTTATTACTCTACAATCCGTTTTTTTCTAACAAATGGTATCAAAGCAAAAGGTAACTCGCAGGAAAAGAGGGTTCCTGATTCGAGTGGGAGCAATGGCGGAAGATGGAAAGTTTAGGGTCGATAAATTTAATGCCAAAACTACCAGTTATGGAAGATGCATATGGAATATTATTTATATCAGAAGGATCTATTCCTACCATTTGGTGGAATAGAAAAGAAGTTGACAGCCATGAAGGAAGAATAATGGGAGGTTCTTGACAGAAAGGCACTAGGAACGATACGGCTGAGCCTGGCAACGTCGGTGGCTTTCAATATTTCGAAAGAAAATACAACGAAGGAGTTGATGGACGCATTGGCTAAACTGTATGAAAAACCCCTGACATCCAATAAGGTATTTCTAATGAAGAGATTATTTAATATGAATATGTCAGAAGGTGGGTATGTTGTGGATCATTTAAATGAATTTAATACGGTTACTAATCATCTAAGTTCTGTAAAAGTGGAATTTGATGATGAGGCCAGGGATCTTCTAATCTTGTGTTCATTGCCAGAAAGATGGAATGGCTTGGTCATGGTTGTAAGTAACTCCCTCTCTAGATCAAATACTTTAAAATTTGATGATGTTGTTGGTGTTATCCTTAGCAAGGAAATGCGACGGAAAAGCACAGGTGAGACATCAGGTAATGCGTTGAACATGGAGAACAGGGGAATACAAAAGGATAGAGGAAAGGGCTCAGGGAACTGTGGGAATTCTAGGAAGGGAAGATCCAAATCCAGACTTGGAAAGATAGAGTGTTGGAATTGTGGAAAGAAAGGACATCTGAAAAAAGACTGCAGAGCTCCAAAGAAACAAAGAGATGGACAATAGGAGAAAAATCAGGAAGCAAATGTAACAGGTGATGTGTTACAAGATGATTTGATTCTTTCTATAGATAGTATTTATGAGTCTTGGGTAGTAGATTCAAGGGCTTCATTTCATGCCATGCCCTATAGGAAACATTTTCTAGATTATGTTCAAGGTGATTTTGGACAGGTTCATTTGGGTGATGATGTAGCATGCAAAATTGTTGGAATGGGAAAGGTAAAAATAATTCAAAGGAATGGAAACCAATGGTTGTTGAAAGAGGTAATACATGTGCCAGATCTAAGGAATAATCTAATTTCAATAGGGTAGTTGGCAAGTGAAGGTTGTATATCCATATTTACAGATAAGGTGTAGAAGGTCACCAAAGGATCATTGGTGAGTACATTGTATTTATGTACTGGTAATACCGACTCTTCTATCTCTTTAGCTTCTGCAGGAGTGGATACAACACTATTTCATCATAAGCTTGGACACATGAGTGAGAAGGGGATGCAAATACTTCACAAAATAAATTTGTTGCCAGATATTAAACAAATTGATTTGGATTTCTGTGAGCGTTGTGTTTATGGAAAACAAAAGAGAGTCATATTTCTCAGAGTCGGAAAAGAAAAGAAGAGTGAAAGGTTAGAGCTTGTGCATACAGATGTATGGGGACCAACTCAGGTATCGTCTCTTGGTGGCTCTCATTATTATGTTAATTTTATTGATGATGCAACTAGAAAAACTTGGGTTTATTGCATTCGACAAAAATATGATGTTTTTGATACTTGTAAGAAATGGAAAGCTTTGGTTGAGAATGAGACAGGAAAAAGGTTGAAGTGTCTCAGATCAGAAAATGGAGGTGAATATTTCAGGAAGGAGTCTGATGATTACTTTTCATACCATGGGATTCGTAGAGAGAAGACAGCTCCAGGAACACCATAAGAAAATGGTGTGTTAGAAAGGATGAACATGACAATCATGGAGCATGCAAGGAGTATGAGATTACATGTTGGTTTTCCCTTACAATTGTGGGCAGATGATGTAGATATTGTTGTTTACTTAATAAACAGAGGACCTTCAATCTCTTTGGATGGTAGAATTCCAAAGGAGGCATGGACAGGTAAAAAGGTAAACTATTCATTTTTGAAGACTTTTGGTTGTGAATCATTTGTCCATATTGATAAATAAAATAGAACAAAACTTGAGGAAAAATCCAAGAAGTGTACCTTTATTGGATACAACGTTAATGATTTTGGTTGTCGCTTATGGGATTATGAAAATAGAAAAATCATTAGGAGTAGAGGTGTCATGTTCAATGAGAAGGTCATGTACAAATATTAGTTGCAGGGAAAGAAGCAGGAGAAAGAAAAAACATAATACACAGTGCTTGATGAGATCACTGAAAAAGAAATTCCAAATGTACCAGAAAATCAAATTGTACAACAACAGGATAAACAGGTACCTCAAACTCCTACAAGTGTTGTTAGAATATTTACCAGGTTATGTAGACCCCCTGAATGATACTCTCCTTCATTTTATTATTTATTGTTGATTGATTATGGTGAACCAGAATGTTATGAAGAGGTAATGTAGGTAGAAACTAAAAGGAAGTGGGAGAAAGGAATGAAATATGAAATGGATTCCCTTGTAAATAACTAGACTTGGGATTTGGTTCAGTTTCCTATAGGAAAAAGAGTATTGCAAAATAAATGGGTTTACAAGTTGAGGGAAGAAGATGGAGGCAAAAAGCGATACAAGGATAGACTTGTTGTAAAGCGATTTGCACAAAATAAAGGTATAGATTATGATGAAATATTCTCTCATATTTTTAAAATGACTTCAATTAGGACTATTTTAAGTCTTGTGGTAGTAGAAGATTTGCATCTTGAATAGTTAGATGTAAAAACAAATTTTCTCCATGGGTATTTGGAGGAAGATATTTATATGCAGAAGCCACAAGGGTATAAGGTCAAAGGGAAGGAGAATTTGTTATGCAGTTTGAAGAAGAACTTGTATGGCCTAAAGAAATCTCCAAGGCAGTGGTATTTGAAGTTTGATAGGTTTATGACAGAACAAGGTTATAGTAGATGTCATTGTGATCACTGTGTTTATTTTAAAAAGATAGAAAATGGAAGTTATATTATCTTGCTATTGTATGTAGATGACATGCTTGTTGTAGGGTATAATATGTGGGATATAAATGTGATCAAGAATAAATTAGCTAATTCATTTGTGATGAAGGATTTGGGTGTCACAAAGAAAATCCCTGGTATGAGAATAACAAGAGACAGGAAAAATCACAAATTGAAATTGTCTTAGGGTGAGTACATAGAGAAGGTGTTGGAGAGGTTTAGAATGCAGAATGAAAAGCCAAATAGTACACCTTTGGCCAATCATTTCAAATTAACTAAGGAAATGTGTCCCAAGACACATGAGGAGATAAAATACATGTCCAGGTTCCCTTATTCATGAATAGTTGGCAGCTTGATGTATGCAATGGTTTGCACAAGACCATATATTGCACATGCAGTGGGAGTTGTGAGCAGGTATATGAATAATCCAGGTAAAGAACATTGGGAGGCAGTAAAATGGATTCTCATGTATTTGATAGGTACTGCTACTTATGCATTATGTTTAGAAGGTTCAAACATTGTTCTACATGGATATGTTGATTCAGATATGGTAGGTGATAAAGATAGCAGGAAGAGCACCACAGGGTATGTTTTTATTGTAGGTGGAACAACAGTAAATTGGACTTCGAAAATGGAAAAGGTTGTTGCACTTTCAACAATAGAGGCATAGTATGTTGCTTCTACAGAGGCTAGTAAAGAAATGATTTGGTTACAGAGGTTTATGGAGGAATTGGGAAAGAAGCAAGAGAATAACAAGTTGTACAGTGATAGTGAGAGTTCCATTCATATTTCAAAGAACTCAGCCTTCCATTCGAAGACTAAGAATATATATCTCAAGTACCATTTCATACGATCTATTTTGGAAGATGGACATTTGAAGTTGGAAAAGATACACACTAGCTAGAATCCTGCAGACATGTTAACAAAGGGAGTAACCAGGGAGAAACTGAGTTCCTTCTCAGTTTCATTTGGTCTTCAAGCATGAATACGAAGATGATGAATTTTCTAGGTCCAAGAAGGATCATAGTCTAGCATATAAAATAGTGATGGAGTTGTTGAGATCATTGTCCAAGTGGGAGATTGGTGGTTGTGGACCCTAATTATCTTCATGATTCAGAGGTCTTTGTTTTCAGCCATGTTTATACCCCATGAAGACTTTATACCCCAAAATAATGTACACTCCTCCACGTGGTGGAGTGTAGGGGGGGTTACCCCCCCTGCGGGGTCTGGGGGAAAGTGGGCCCCCAACGGGGGTTCAGGGGCGAATCCCCTGAAGGAAAAATTGCCTTGTAAATGTATATTGTAATTTTCATAGTAAATCTTGACCGTTCATTATAAGGTCGTATATTTGACGGTAGAAGTTATGTTAGGGTTTTTTTCCCTAGAAGGAAACCCTCTTTTATGAGGGAAATATATTGTGGCTATGTATCATTGTGAATATTGTATTATGAGAGAGGAGATTGTGAGAGAAAGAAGAGGAAGTTACATCAAGTGTGTTGTAGATTATATCCCTTCATTTTTTGGATAATAATAAAGGAAGGACCTGGAAATTTCTCTAGTGGATGTAACCCACACTGGGTGAACCACGTATATTTGTGTCTCTATTGTATTGTGTATCTTTTGTGTTTTATTTCCGCATTTGTTTTATTTTATTGCTCCGCGATCCTGTTTTTTCTGACATAGGGGTGGTGGGAACTTATGAGATTGAGACATTTGGATGAATATTCATTTCCTATTCTTGCCTATGGTTTCCCTTATCACTTTGTCTTATTTTATCTAAGAGGATTCAAATCCCTTTGACTATCTTGGCCTTCCACTTGGTTGTTAGATTTCCCTTTTGGGTTATTTGAATTCTCCTCTATAGATAAATTCCTATTTGGATTGATGAAGCTTCATTCCTTTCTCTTCTTCATTTTCTCATAAATTCCACCCATGCCTCAAAATCCAAACTAATGTTTTCCCCATGGGAAAATGTATGTTGTTGGAGGGAGGATATGTATGATGTAATGCTTTGGCTTATCCCTTTCTCATATTTCTCCATTTTAGGAAATATAGTCTTAATTAATGTTATTAGACTAATAGGAGATTCAATACATATCTAGATGGATGATTCATTAATCTTAGAGAGAGCTATGATATCCTTCATATTGAAGCCAATATAGCTTTCCAAATATTTTGACACTTGTGCTTGTGAAAATAACTTATTATTGGGTCAAAAAGAATGGAAGAGATATTCATATATTGTTTTCTCTATGTACTGCCACATATTAGTAGAGCTCTTGACCTCACAAGTAATCCATTGGATAGCCTCATGAGATTTATGTTTCCATTGTTTTATGTTAAACTCCATTTCTTGTTGAGCTTGTGTAGTAATAGTGGGAACTTCATGAGGAATTTCATCTAGTCCAACTTGCCAATCTTCCACTCTATCAAATTGTAAGTGAGCTTGTCAGTACTCTAATTCCCATGTCACTTGGACATATTTCATAACCTATGTTATGTCTAGAATCCATGCCTAGTGTATGTAAATGTCGTTCTCTTTTGTAGATTTTCCTTTGCACCAAGTTCAATTCATTTTTTACTTCAAAGGCATATTCAATGAATTCAAGAATTTAATAGTTGGATTTATAATATCCCACTTGTCCTTCTTCTCATTCAAAAACTTGTTCTACTTCAAACTTTTACATCTCCCTTTCAACTTCAACATATTTTTGTTTCTTCTTCCTTGCTTCGTCTTCTTTAGTTGATACTATAATCGTTCCCTCACTAATTGGTACTATTTCCTCATGGTCTTCTAGTATTTTAATTACCTCTTGAAGTTTACCTACACCTGATCTCTCCTAAGGACCTCCCTTCCTCTTCATATGTCCCTTGGAGGCCATGTATAAATTCTTACAAAATGTTAGCAAATCCAAAATGAATCATATAGGGTTAACTCTGAAAATCAAGTTGACTAAAACTGGAAGATTTCGTTTGACCATTCAAATTAGATAAGTTTTTAAAGTTTTTGAGAATATTAACCTCGATTTGAGATGCATGCTATAGTAATCAGGATGTATTACTTAGTATTTAATGCATAATACTAATGTATGAAAGGATGATTGATACCAAAATTATTCCCTTGAGTTGTTCAAAATGAAATGTTTTTGTGTTCCACGACTTCGAGCATTGCTAAGAGGAATAAACTACTAGATCATAATATTTAATCATCGAACCATAATTTGTGATATGTATGACTCAAATTCAAGCTTCAAAAATCATTTTGTTACTCATGTTCAAAAATATGGTGTTTTGAACATATGGTGATGTTGCATTTAGCCCAAGTGAGACACGCTTTAAAGCGTGCAAACAAGTATAAGTGACCCACATACCTCAAATAACTAATTCAAACTTAAATAGGTTTTCACTTATGTGAACATCTCAAAAGTTAAAAGGGGGAAAGGCCTTTGAATTGAGGTTGATTGAGAAAATTGGGACCCCTCATCACTATCATAGGTGAGGGCATGTCTGATTTTGGACTCGAGCATGATCCAAAATTTGGGGCATGGGTTTATGTAGAGGAGGCCGATTTAAAAATCAAGACCTTGCATCACTAAGGTTTGTAAAGAAAAGGCCTGATCATAATAAAAATAAAAATTTCTTTCACATATGCAAAAAGTATGGAAGTGATTTCACATAGGTGAAAATGGTCTCACATGCAAATGTACAAAAGATGGTTTCACATGTGCAAAAAAAGAGTTGTTGGAAAGAAATTCGATTTCAAGATCGGGGTTGATTGAGAAATTGTAACCCTATGACACTATATTTGTAAAGCAAAGGCCCAATTTGGATGTTGAGGTCGATCACTGAATTGGGACAAAGTGTAAGCACTTTAGTGATTGAAGGGTTTGGTCTGGAAATTGGGGTTGATTTTCAAATCAGGGAAAAGAAACAAAAACTAAGTGAAAAGGAGGCCCAATTTTGACTTCAGGGATGATTGAGAAATTGAGCTCTTGAAAAGGTTTTGACTTGGTCTAATTTTGAAAAGAGAAAGAAAATTTAAGAAACAGGAAAGTTTGAAAGGAGAAAGAGAAATTCGAACAAATTTAAAAGCGAAAAAATGGAACCAAAAAGGGATAAAGTAAGGAATTTGAGTAGGTGAATGGAGGGACCCATTTGGAGATTAGGGCCAATCCCAAAATCAGGGTGATGACAAATTGATCAAAGTGGAAAGAGGGCTTGATTTGCATATTGGGCTCGATTTGGGAACTAGGGGTCATACGAGTTTGAACAAAAGAATAGTGAGGAAGGGAAAACTCGAGAAAGGGAAGAAACAAAGACTCAATGAGGAAGAAAACTTAAGAAAATAAATAAGTCAAAACCAAGAAAGTGAAACCTAAATCTCTATTTAGCTTAAGCATATAAAAAATGAATCAGTGTAGAAAATAAATAATCAATCAAAGTCAATATATTGTATAAAACAAAGAAGCATTCACATATCAATGAAAAATTAAGGTAGGGCCCCAATTTTTGCTCAANAAGTCACATGGTTCGGGTTCAAGTTCGGGTTCAACAACGATTAGGTTCGATTCAAGTTTGAATTTTCCAATAAGGTTCGAATGAGGTTTGTCTTTAGGTCGAATCCTAACAGAACCTCATCCCAAACCTCACTAAAATTATCCTTCAAATTCATCCTAAGGTTTGAATTCGGGCACGGGTTCAAGTTTGTTCAGGTTCGACGAACCTCAATTTTTTTTTGAGGTTCGTTGAATTTCAAACCTCAAGATTTATGTTCAGAGAACCCTATGACTTAGGTTGTAGGTACAACATGTAGTTGAAATGTTTAGTAAGATGTGCATTCTCATGCCTTATAAAAAGACCATCAAGGGACAAGGTGTAGAAAATGTTTTCTTTGAAAAGATCTAGGTTCACTTTGGGTTAGCAAGGATCATAATCTCAAATAGAGATTCCATATTCGTCAATTCCTTTTGGAGTACACTTTGGGATACTATGAGTGCCAAGTTGAAGAGATATACAACTTTCCATCCATAGATAGAAGTAGTGATCATGACATTGATTTAGATTTTAAGGGGTTACAATTAGAAGCATCCAAGGAGTTGGGATGGAAATTTGATTTATATTTAGCACTCTTATAACATAGAAATCTACACATCCATTAATAAGTCCCCTTTTGAAACTTTCTTCAGAAATTTTCTACCTTCACCCTTAGATGTTGTATATGGACATCAAGGAGGAGTGAAGGAATACACCATAGAAGAAGCATTGAAGGATGAAAAATTCATTACCAAGATTAGGTAGATTAATTTTCAAAGATATGAGAAATTGAATAAGTCACATGAAAAGTACAAGTACCACCATGACTGGTGCTAAATTGAGAAGATGTTTAAGGTGGGAGATAACAAAGAAAGGCTATAAGGTTATGGTAAGAAGATCAAGGCTCTACAATATGCTCCTTTTGAAGTGTTGGAGAAGGTAGGTGATGATTCCTACTTACTCAATCCACCTTGATATATGTGTATTTACTTACTATTGAACGTGGAAAATTTGAAACTCTATGACCTTTCCATGTTAGACTAGTAAACTAACAAGAAATTATTACCTACCATAGAGGACTTAGCACTAGAAGCTTAGAAAAAGTTAGTAGAGGATACATTTTTGCAAAAGAATTCTAGAAAAACTAGACATGGGTAGCATGAACTTTGACAGGTTGGGTTTGTAAATGTGTTGAAACTGCACATAATAGATCTAGCTAGAAAATACTACACACGTTTGCAGAGAGAAATTGAGAAAGAAGAAGGAGGAGAGAAAGAATAGAAGAATTCTCATTAACTGTAATGAATAATGAATAATTTACACAATATATACTCTGTGTGACTCAATCAATGCATGATGGAGGATAAGTAATGCGTCATAGTGGTGTTCTAGAGTGATTTGGACACATACCAACAGTCACGGGAGTGAATTGCCACCTAGTCTAGTCTCTCAGGAAGTTACGGGAGTGAACTGCCACCTAGTTGAGTTAACTAGTCAACTAGTCTTCATTTAATTGACTGAATAGAGTGTAGTGAGGAGTATATAAAGGAATCAAGGGTAATGCACCAGTCTGGTGATGATCCCAAGGCAAGTGCACATTAGCATGGTGATGATCCCAATGTTGCATGGTGAAAAAACCAATGCAACATCTAGACTCAACTCAACTAGTAAAACTGAAGTGTCAACTGAAGAGAATATTCTCCAGGTGGAATATTCTCCCCTAAAATATAGGAGACTAGATAATGACTAATTATGACTAATAAAAAAGGAAAAACCTTAGGAAAAATAAATCCTAGGTGTGTGTGAAGTAACTCCAACATCCCCCCTAAACATCACTATGGTGAAAATAAAGAATGGGTCCCTGTAATGAGGCCATGTTAGGTGCCCAAATACAAAAGATACACTGAAATAAAGTGGGGAAAGAGGGAAAACCTCATGGGAACCCCCCCCCCTTCAAGGTACAATGTATGTAAAAAAAAAAAACTAATATTTGTTAGGCAATTGTGTCCTTCACTCCAAGACGACTTCGCATAGAATGGAACTTCTACTCAATGAAGGTCTTGGTGAAGATGTATGTCGTATGTTTTGCTGAAGGACAAAATTGTAGGTAGATGATCCCCTTGTGTATTAAGTCTCAGTTGTAGTGCATGTGGATCTCAATGTGCTTTGTTTGTTGCCTCTGAACTGGATCTCTGCAGAATTTCAGAGTGCTCTGGTTGTCACACCAGATGACGATTGACCAGTGAAACTAAATTCCCAACATAGTGAGAAAATGTTGTAGCCACATAGCCTGAATGGTTATGTTAACTACCCCTATGTACTCTGCCTCGACTTAAGATAGAGCAATGGAATCTTGCTTCTTGCTCGACCAACAGATAGGCTCAGAACCAAGACTAAGTGAGAAACCAGATGTGGACTTGTGATCAGTGTTATCTCCATCCCAGTCAGAATCAGTAAACCCGATGAGATATAATGTAGAGTCTGTTGCATAATGAATCCCAAAGGTGATGGTTCCCTGTATGTATCGAAGGATACACTTTGTAGCCTTCCAATGTAGCTCATGTAGCTCCTGCATGAACCTGGAAACTGCACCAACTGCATAGGATATGTCTGGTATGGAGTGTGTGAGATACAACAAGCTCCCCATTAATTGTCTGTACAGTGTGTTGTCAACTAGTGGAGTCTCCCCACCATCCTCAAGTTTGAATCCTAATAGGAAAGGAGTCGAAGCAGACTTGCAGTCTGTCATGTGAAATATCTCAAGGAGATCTCGTGCATACTTGGCCTAAGATAGTTTGATGGCTGATGCATCTTGATTGATCTCGAGTCTAAGGAAGAAGTGAAATGGACCCATGTCCATCATCAAAAACATGTCATGTAGAATCCTCTTGACTGCAGCAATCGCTGAAGTCGAGAAACCAGTGATCAACAAATCATCAACATACAAAACTAAGAGTAGAAGTGAATCAGTCATCCTAAGCATGTATACATTCAAGCTTGATTTACAATGTATAATGTTCTGTGACAATAGGTAGGAGTCCATCTTGGCATACCATGCCCTCGGAGCCTGCTTGAGTCCATAAAGGGACTTCTTCAGTCGACAGACCAAATATGAGTCCTGCATAAATCCTTGGGGCTTCTCCATATAGATCTCCTCAGAGAGATCACCGTGAAGAAATGCATTCTTCACATTCATCTGATGGACTTCCCATCCCTTTGTTTCCGCAATGGCAAGTGACAATCGTATGGAATCCATCTTCGCTACTGGAGAGAAGGTCTCATCATAGTCAATACCATGCACCTGCTGAAAGCCTTTGGAAACAAGCCTGGCTTTGTATCTGATAATTTGTCCATCTGTTGCACTCTTGGTCCTAAAGACCCTTTTGCATATGGCAAGTTTCCTCCTAGAAGGAAGGGGAACCATATCCCAAGTTTGGTTCTTGAGGAGGGACGTGTACTCCTCCTGCATGGAATATTCCCAAAAGGGATTTCCAGCAGCCTCACCATAAGACTGTGGATCTAAATATTGAACCAAGAAAATATGCCTAGAGGGAAATGGTTTAGTGGAAGTGAGTGCAACAAGAGGCTCCTCGAAATCAGATCGATTCCTCCTAGTATCAGTTGGATCACCAATGAGATCTTCTGCATCCTGAAGAGTAGTATGGTGTCCACTTGGGCCTCTTCTTTGGCTCTGCAACTGCATCTGGATGCTTTGACTCTGCATCTGACTGTACTAAATTTGTATCTGAATCATTTGAGTCCTCTGAATCAGAACTCTCATTTGAATACAAGTTAGCATGTGCATGCTCATCATCTCAGACAAGTGGAAGAATGAAGGTGTCTTCATGCGGTTGTTAAAGGTGCATCAGAGACACTTTCCTCGAATTGGACACTGCACTCAATGATGAGTCGATCTGAGGAAAGATCAATAATCCTATATCCCTTCACACCGTCGGGGTATCCAAAAAAAATACACTCAATTCTCTGTGGATCAAGTGCCTTCCTCTTTTCAGAGGGAATCCAGGCCCATTCACATGAATAAAAAATGTGAAAGTGCGTCACTTCCGGTTTGAGGCCGCTCCAAGCCCTGTAGGGGGTATTATCCTTGACAAATCTATGGGGAGATCTATTTTGGATGTATGTTTCACAATTAAGTTCTTCGGCCCATAGTCTTTGTGGTAGTGAATTTGCATGCAGCATGCAAGATGCCATCTCCTTTAGAGATATGTGTTTCCGCTCAACAACTATGTTTTGTTGTAGAGTATAAGGAAATGTGTGTTGCAATTGAATCCCTGCCTCATGGAAAATATTATGGATATCATCATTTACGCACTCTCCCCCCTTATCATTTCAGAGTACTTTAATCTTCTTTCTGGACTATGTCTCAACCATGGCTTTGAAATCTTTGAGGTGTTGAAAGAGCTCAGATTTTTTCCTGAGAAATTAGATCCATGTAAAACATGAGAAATCATCAATAAAAATGAGAAAAAACCTCGCTTTGCTGATGGATGTATGCAGAAAAGGATCCATAAGGTCACTGTGGATCAGATCTAAAGGTGTATAAGCTCTATGATACTTTCCTTTGTTGAATTTCTCTTGAGGGTGTTTTCTGAGAACACATCCCTCACATACTCCCTTGGAGAAATGGATGTCTAGTAGACCATCAACCAATATTTTCTTTCTAAGTGGTTGCATGTATCTGAAATTCAAATGTTCAAACCTTTCGTTCCATATCCTACTATTTTCATCAGCATGAATAAGCAGTAAAACAAAATCAGGTTTAATGAATTCAAAAAATGTATACAATCTAGATTGATGATTTACCTCACCAGTAGCAACCCTAGAGTTTGTTTACATTTCATAGATGTACACGTAATTTTGTGTGAATATGAATTTATTTCCAATGTCAGAATTCGTCATCTGATACACAAAGAGAAGGTTGACGGAAAGTTTGGGAACATGAAACACATTCTTGAAGATTTCGTTGGTGATTTCAATCCTTCCTTTGTCGGTGACTTCGACAGAAGAGTTATCCCCCATCAGAATAGGAGGACCTTTGCATGCATCCAATGAAGAATATACTTCTTTTGAGGCAGCCATGTGATGTGATGCTCCTGAATCTACGATCCAAGCATCAAGAGAGGAGTTGATGGCAATCAAGGCATGGCTAGAATTTCCTTTCTTGGGATTTAGATCTTCTGACTTCTTCTTCTTGGCACCCTCATGGATGAGATCTCCAAGATTGTTTTGCTGAAGTATTTGAGACATTATATCTATTTTATTTTTCATGCATGCATATTCTGGATGGAATCCTTTGTGACAGTACGTACATTTCTCCCCTTTTCTTCCCTTTTCCCCTTTGGTTTCGAAGGCATCGGTGAAGGGTTTTGTGTACCCTTCCTTCTTCGGATGTGCATGAGATTTCCTTTTGTATTTATCTTTAGATTTATGATATTTATGGCTGCCATCTTGCACAGTGAGTGCATGCACCTTTGGGCCTTTGATTTTTCCCATGTTGATGAGCTTGGTTTGCTCTTGTGTCAGGGATTCGATAAAGTCCTCAAGAGAAGGCATCTTTGAGGTGGCTCCAGAGGAGAATCTGACATAATGGAATGTGGATATGAATACAGATAACTCAAGACCAAGTTTGGAGAGAATGGTGAGGACCATTTGTTTCTCCTTGTAACAACCCTAGTTAAATAATTGCTTAAGGTTTATTACGTTTAATTAATTAAATAATTAACTGTCCTAATGTATATTAGTTAAATAATGATTATTTAATTATTTATTTATTGTTTAATGTACGTTAATTAATTAATTAACTCATTTAATGTTTGGGTAATGAATTAAAGTTTAATAAATTTTAATTTATTTAATAGAAAAACTTAACGTATGGAGGGATAAGGCATTGAATGGAGGGATAAGGCATTAAATGAAGGGAGGAGGCGGTGAATGGAAGGAGGATATGAGGGGGCAGAGGCATTCGAGAGAGGGGACATTTTGATTTTGGGGGAAGGAAGCATTATTTTGATATTAGGGACTGTATTTTTCTGGTTTGGAGTTTGGTGGACTGTTACAGGAGAGCATCGGTTGCTAGGAGTTTTGGGCTTGGGGGCCAGGAATCCTCACGGAATCCTAGAGCTAGGGATCCAGATAGGCTCTGTTCCTAGCTGGCAGGGAGGAAAGATTTGGTTTTGGGCAGAGTTTGGGCAGAGCAGCTTGACCAGAGTTTCAACTTCATCTTGGACCGATAGAATTGGAGAAATAACATCAGTCAGAGGTATGTATTTTCATTGTTACGTTGTGTTAGGTGGTTATCATCATGTTGTTGAATATGCTTATATGATAAATAATGAAATTGATTATACGTTGAAAGAAATTTTATGTTTAAATTTATGAATTTTATTAGGCTTTGTTAAATAGGGCTTTACACATGGTTTCAGAGCCCGGTTTCAGAACTGAAACCTGGGCTTGACCACCCACATAATTGTGCAATTTTCTCCCAAACCCCTAACCTACAACCTAGAAACCCTTTATTTTACAGACCTTAAAACCTATGAAGAACTACCCATAGG
>ML786947.1:140069-152683 GCA_009831015.1 Picea engelmannii
ATATATATATATATATATATATATATATATATAAATTTAGGTTTAAACTCATGTTTATTATATATTTTAAAATCATATAGGTTTAAACATATATAAGTCCTTAGTTTAAACATATCTAAGTCCTTTAGTTTAAACATAGGTTTAAATTTAGGTTTAAACACATATTGGCTTAAAACTAATGTGATTAATTCATTAGTTCTTAATAATTAATCAATATTAGGTTGGAAATCACCTTAATTAGTTTTAAAAGCAAAGTTTAAGGACTTAGACCAAGATAAGCGGGAGGGGGGCTTCATGCGCACTAGGCAGGTAAGTTAGAGAAATGGACGAGTGTGGTGCGATGCTAGCATAGCTACCAGGAGAGGGAGTCAATATTTTTCTTAGGCAGTGACACCAAGCTTAGACTCTTAACCCTAACCTAGCCACCTCCCCTAAAGAGAGTAACGTCTGTTTACAGACAAGTAAAAAAAACTTACGCCTAACCCTGTTTTCTAGTTTAAGATGCGCAAATGTGAAATGTCCTTGAACTCACCCTGACAACTTTGGTTGATGCAAATTAAATTATACAGGATGGTTAGGACTCGAGGAAATCGAGGAAGAGGGGCATCATCGAAGGGACTACCAGCGCCTCCACCACCATCTCCTGAACTAGCTCTCATATTGTGCTCTTTGGAGGCCATAAATGAAACTTTAAAGGGGCGTCAACCAGCAGGGATCGAAGTGGAGCCCCCACCATCTGGAATGGGAAATATGGAAGCGTCGAGGGATTCAAGGGGAGGACCTCCACCCGAAGACATCACTAGAGAACTGCAGAAGATCAAACTTTTGAAGTTTTCCAGGGGTCATGCCAATGAATGTGTCGAGGCATGGTTGGAAGGCATGATAAGGTGTTTCGCCTTAAGAGACTATGCATCCACTTCAAAGGCGAAGATAGCAATTTTTTAGTTGAGAGACAGTGCCCTAAACTGGTGGGGAAACCTGGAGAGGCAACTGCACCTTACCCCAGATACCATCTCTTGGGAAATTTTTGAGGAAAGGTTCCGAAGGAAATATCTACCAGCTTACTACGAGGAACAACAGGTGGGAGCATTTCATGCTCTAGTACAGGGAAACAGGACCGTAGAAGAATATGAGATCAGGTTTATGGAATTGGTCAAATATGTTTCATACATGGATAATGACCAACGACAGGAAGAATGCTTTGTCTATGGGTTAATCCCTAAGATAAGGGCTATGGTGCGGATGTGGAAACTGTCTTCAGTAGCAGAAGCAGTGGAAAATGCGCATTATGTGGAGGAACACATGAACTTAAATAGAGGTACGAGACCGACCTTTCCGCATCGTCCTGGATTCGTAGGGAAGGCCCCTAGGACATTTCCCAGGGGAGGGGGCTCAAGGCCACCTCCATATGGTAATAGAGTCGCACCAAGGACAATAGCCGCAGGGATTTCAATGGTAGCTAGCGCAGCATTTTGTTCATCACCAACGATGCAGGCGGGTCCACGACCATCTTAGGGAGCAACTAGTAGGGGTAGGGGTTCTAGGGGAAGGAAATCATTTCAGAGACAGTCACAGAACAGTGTGCAGGTTCAATTTTGTGTTACCTATTGGGGATGTGGAGAACCCCATTACCAACATGACTGCCCAGAGTTACAATTAGGATTTGTGCATAGAGAAGGAAAGGCCCCGATGGGAAGAGAAAGTGGCAGCCACCAGATTTACGCAACGTTTAATAATCGCCAGATAGAACATCAATCCACGGTGGTGGAGTCATTAGGTACGCTAAATCATATCAATGTTAAGATTTTATTTGATTCTGGTGCTACAGATAGTTTCATTTCACCATCTGCATTAGAAAAGAGTGGGTTGGTAGCCTACGAGCACGATGACTTTAAACAAGTCGAGATGGCTTCGGGGGGGGAAAAAGCAGTAGGACCTAGTGTTGATAATTGTATAGTAGACCTGGGAGTGTGTACTACCAGGTTGAAGGTTTACGCCACTGCTCTCGGGGCGTATGACCTAATCATTGGAATGGATTGGTTAGAAGCCCATCGAGCTATGGTAGATTGTTTCGCAAAAAGGTTGCTTTGTGTTGACGACGGGGGAAGGCCAGTAGAGATTCAGGGTGTACAGAGAAAGGTGTCTCTACGCTTTATTTCAACTATGAATATTAAGAGGTGCATGAGGCAAGGGTGTTAGCTTTATGTAGTGGAAGCAGTGAATGAAAGGAAGGGACCCTCCTTTGATCAGTACCCGGTATTGTCAGAATTTAAGGATGTTTTTCCGAACGAGTTACCAGGGTTACCTCCTAAGAGGGAGCTTGATTTTACTACTGAGCTAAAACTTGGTGCATAACCAATTTCCAAGACTCTCTATTGGATGACAGCACCAAAACTTAGTGAGTTTCAAATGCAGTTGAAAGAACTACTGGACTTAGGGATAATAAGGCCCAGTGTGTCACCTTAGGGTGCACCGATAATTTTTGTAAAGAAGAACGATGGTTTCTTACGATTGTGTATAGATTATAGGGACTTGAACCGTGCTACAGTGAAAAATAGGTACCCAATGCCACGAATAGATGACCTCTTTGATCAGATGAAAGGAGCAACGATATTCTCAAAAATTGATTTGCGATCAGGGTATCACTAGTTAAGGATTAAGGAAGGTGATATTCCTAAAACTACCTTTCAAACTCGGTTTGGAAATTACGATTTCATCGTAGTACCTTTCAGATTGACCAATGCGCAAACAGTATTCATGAGCCTCATGAACGGAGTATTCCAGAAGTACTTAGACCATTTTGTACAAGTCTTTCTAGATGACATCCTTATCTATTCCAAGAAGGAAAGAGAACATGAGGAACACTTGTGAGTGGTGTTGTCCTGCCTTAGAGAGAACAAATTGTATGGGAAGTTGTCGAAGTGTTCCTTCTTCTAGAAATAAATTCACTATTTAGGACATATCATTTTCGGTGAAGGAATCTCTGTGGACCCAAAAAAGGTAAAGGACACTATGGAATGGTTAGTGCCGAAAAATTCCCATGAGGTAAGAAGTCTCATGGGGCTAGCAGGTTATTATCGGAGATTTGTGGAAGGGTTCTCTAAGATAGAGAAACCCATCACCACCTTGCAGCGCAAGGGGGTTAGGTATGAATGGACAGAAGAATGTGATAGTGCATTCATCAAACTTAAGAGGTTACTAACTAGTGCATCAATTCTACGAGTGTCGGATATGGAAAAGGACTTCACAGTCTGCACGGATGCCTCGAAGCAAGGGTTGGGGGCCATGCTAACGCAGCATGGAGGAGTGATAGCTTATGCATCAAGGAAGTTGAAGAAACACAAAGAGCTTTATGCTACTCATGATTTAGAGTTGGCAGTTGTAATGCTAGCTCTGAAAATTTGGAGGCACTATCTTGTGGGGCGAAACTTTGAGCTCAAAACATACCATCAAAGTTTAAAACATCTCTTCACTCAAAGGGATCTAAATGTCGGGAAAAGGTGATGGAGTGAGTTTATGAGTGAGTACGATTTTGGTATTTCATACATCAAGGGAAAGGAAAATGTGGTCGCAGATGCCTTGAGTAGGAGACCACGTGTCTTCTCCTTGGTACCCTTAAAGGTCAATTTGAGGGAACGTGTGTTGACGCAACTCCAAGGAGACAATTGGTATTTAAAGGTTACTTCAAACCTCTAGAGTGGGAGGCAATTAGATCCAAAGTATGAAGGATATAATATGGAAGCAGACAGACTGTTAAGATATCGAGGAAGGATGTACGTCCCCAAAGGAGGGGATATTCGAAGCATCATACTACAGGAAGCCCATAGAGCACTTTATTGTGCGCATCCGGGTGTGAAGAAGATGTACGCAGACATGAGGAAGTTCTTCTTCTAGGTAGGCATGAAGCGCAATGTAGTCCATTTCATCGCCAAGTTCCTAGAGTGTCAACAAGTGAAAGTCAACCACCACCACCCAGCAGGACTCCTACAACCACATGATGTTCCTATGTCCAAGTGGGAAGTCATCTCTATGGATTTTGTTGTGGGGTTGTCGCTCACATCTCATAGACACAATGCCATTCTTGTGATAGTTTATAAGTTAACGAAGAGTGCTCATTTTATTCCAGTTAGAGACACTTACGATGTCACTGATGTGGCACGTGTGTTTGTAAGTGAGGTCATCCGTTTGCACAGGATACCTAAGAAGATCATTTCAGATAGGGACTCCAGATTCACTTATAGGTTTTGGACAAGTTTGCAGTTAGCATTGGGGACTCAGTTGAACTTAAGCACATCTTATCATCCTGAAATTGATGGGAAAACCGAGAGAGTAAATCAAGTCATGGAAGACATGCTCATGATGTATGTCATCGATAATCAAACCCATTGGGAGAAGTACCTACCTTTGGTAGAGTTCACCTACAATAACAGTTTTCATAGCTCCATCAGAATGCCACCCTACGAAGCTCTGTATGGAAGGCCATGCAGAACGTCATTGAGTTGGGATAGATTAGAATATAAAGTAACAGTTGGGCCAGAATTGATTCAAGAGATGGATTAACAGGTGATTCAGATTAGGCAGAGACTAAAGGAAGCACGGGATAGACAGAAAAGTTATGCGGATGCACACAGGATTGATCAAATTTATAAAGTGGGAGATCAGGTTTTCATTTGTATCAGGCCTAATAAGAGTACAATTCGGTTTGGGAAGGGGACAGAGTTTTCACATCGATTTATAGGACCATTCAGAATCCAAGATAAAATTGGACCCGTTGCCTATCGTCTCGTACTGCCGCCCCACTTGCATAAAACTCATAATGTTTTTCATGTATTTGTTTTACGTCATTATGTTGTTGATGAATCACACAAAATAAATTGGAAGGAATTGTAGGTATCGGACGTGGGAACCCTCACGGTAGAACCGTTAAGCATATTGGACCGTAGAGTCCGACAGCTCAGGAACCGTCTGGTAGACCTAAGTGAAGGTAGACCGTAGAGTGAGTTTATGAGTGAGTATGATTTTGGTATTTCATACATCAAGGGAAAGGAAAATGTGGTCGCAGATGCCTTGAGTAGGAGACCACATGTCTTCTCCTTGGTACCCTTAAAGGTCAATCTGAGGGAACATGTGTTGATCCAACTCCAAGGAGACATATGGTATTTAAAGGTTACTTCAAACCTCCAGAGTGGGAGGAAACTAGATCCAAAGTATGAAGGATATAGTCTGGAAGCAGACAGACTGTTAAGATATCGAGGAAGGATGTACGTCCCCGAAGGAGGGGATATTCGAAGCATCATTCTGAATGAAGCCCATAGAGCACTTTATTGTGCACATCCGGGCGTGACGAAGATGTATGAAAACATGAGGAAGCTCTTCTTCTGGGTAGGCATGAAGTGCGATGTAGTCCATTTCATCGCCAAGTTCCTAGAGTGTCAACAAGTGAAATTCGACCACCACCACCCGACGGGCCTCCTACAACCACATGATGTTCCTATGTCCAAGTGGGAAGTCATCTCTATGGATTTTGTTGTGGGGTTGTTGCTCACATCTCATAGACACAATGCCATTCTTGTGATAGTTGATAAGTTAACCAAGAGTGCTCATTTTATTCTGGTTAGAGACACTTATGATTTCATTGATGTGGCACATGTGTTTGTAAGTGAGGTCATATGTTTGCACTGGATACCTAAGAAGATCATTTCAGATAGGGACTTTAGATTCACTTCTAGGTTTTGGACAAGTTTGTAGTCAACGTTGGGAACTCAGTTGAACTTAAGAACAACTTATCATCCTGAAACTGATGGGCAAACCGAGAGAGTAAATCAAGTCATGGAATACATGCTCATGAGGTATGTCATGGATAATCAAACCCATTGGGAGAAGTACCTACCTTTGGTAGAGTTCGCCTACAATAACAGTTTTCATAGCTCCATCGGAATGCCACCCTACGAAGCTTTGTATGGAAGTCCATGTAGAACATTGTTGAGTTGGGATAGATTAGAAGACCGAGTAATAGTTGGCCCAGAATAGATTCAAGAGATGGAGGAACAAATGATTCAAATTAGGCAGAGACTAAAGGAAGCACAGGATAGACATAAAAGTTATGTGGATGCACACAGGACTGATGGAAGTTATAAAGTGGGAGATCAGGTTGTCATTCGTATTAGGCCTAATAAGAGTACAATTTGGTTTGGGAAGGGGACAAAGTTGTCACCTCAATTTATAGGACCGTTCAGAATCCAAGAAAAAATTGGACCTGTTGCCTATCGTCTTGTACTGCCGCCCCACTTGCATAAAACTCATAATGTTTGTCATGTATCTATTTTATGTCATTATGTTGTTGATGAATCACATAAACTAAATTGGAAGGAATTGCAGGTATCAGACGTGGGAACCCTCACAGTAGAACCGTTACGCATATTGGACCGTAGAGTCTGACAACTCAGGAACTGTCTGGTAGACCAAGTTAAGGTCCAGTGGGACAAGTATAGTCCAGGATCTGCTACTTGGGAAGATGTCGAGACACTATGATGATATTATCCCTCACTTTTTTTACCACCTCAAGAATATGTTTCTCGAAGGTTGGGTGTATGTAACACCACCTTTTGACTTAGACAACCAGGATTACCTGAGGCCTACACACCATTATTTTCTATTCACAAGTGAAACTATTAAATAATACACTTGGACTTTTAAGATGTATGAACCTCTATGAGTGTTTAAATGTTATTGATGATGATGGATATGATGCGATCTACTATGTGAATGTAAATTATATGAATGTTTAAATGTTATTGATGATGATGGATATGATGTGATCTACTATGCGAATATAAATTCTATGAATGTTTAAATGTAATTGATGATGATAGATATGGTGTGATCTACTATGTGAATGTAAATTCTATGACTGTTTAGATGTTATTGATGATGATGGATATGATGCGATATATTGTGTGAATGAGAATCCTACGAGGGTTTAAATGCTATTTGAATGATGTTGGAAATGATGCAAACTATTATGTAAATGATAATTCTATGAATGGGTAACGTTAATTGAATTATGGGATATTATGATATCTATTCTAACTTGAAAACTTTGATGTTAAAGTTGTTGGTACGGGGATACTGAATTGAGATTATAGTTGTATGTAATTACATGATAATAATGCATAGATATGTATGAGTTTGTGTTACAGACTAATCTGCAGGTTATGGGTTATGAAATGGCCAAGGGATAATGATGGTGAAAGTGGATGTCATGACCACTGGACGAGAAAAAATATGGTATGAATCTTTGTATGTGAAATTATATTGGTTTGGATGAATTTCTATCATATGTGGACCAGTGCAGGATTTCAGGTGGTGAGACTGCCCAAAAATGAATAGACGATGACAAAAATACCGACTGTACGGTGCCACTGTACATTCCATTGTAGGGTGTGGACCCTAGTCATGATTAGGAGGGGTGGAGGCATTTCCCATCGTGTATCCTCCGAAACCTGAAGTCATGGGAGGACGGTGTTAGCTCACGCTCCCCTAGACGTGTGATGATGATTGTCAATTGCCTACTGCGGAAGCTTGGTCAGGATAGTGACACTTCCTCTTACGGGTTCTATTTGGGGTTAGGTCAATATAGTTGAAGCTCCAAGATAGTCCAACAGAGGAAGGATAGGAATGGAAGATGGAAGTAAGTTAGGGAGGAAGGATGAGTAGAAACAGTTGAGAGTGTATAGAGATTTGTCTTATGGTGGAATTTATTGTTTTTCCTTCTGAAAAGAAAATGGATATATATGAATATTCATAATTATGTAACTAAACTACAATTGTCTAAATAACATTGTTGAGCTAGATAATTGTAATTAAAGGATTTTGCAAACATTTGATTGGTTTATTGTCTTTTATAAAATGAATAGTCTTGTTGAATGGATTGGATGCATATGGAAATTACTATAGAGATGATAGTTATTGTTATTAGTACATGCACAAGACTTGTATGTACTAGCTACACATACATTTCTTGCACATGTACACTAGTATGTATGAGTTTTCTTGGCTTACTTACTAATAATGTCGGTTAATTGTTATGAATGTGTGAACCATGTTTCTTTTCCCTTGTATCATAAAATACTTTAAACTTTGGGACGAAGTTTCCTGAAGGGTGGGTGTATGTAACAACCCTAGTTAAATAATTTCTTAAGGTTTATTAAGTTTAATTGATTAAATAATTAACTGTCCTAATGTATATTAGTTAAATAATGATTATTTAATTAATAATATTAATTAATTATTTATTTATTGTTTAATGTATGCTAATTAATCAACTCATTTAATGTTTGGGTAACAAATTAAAGTTTAATAAATTTTAATTTATTTAATAGAAAAACTTAACGTATGGAGGGATAAGGCATTGAATGGAGGGATAAGAGATTAAATGAAGGGAGGAGGCAGTGAATGGAAGGAGGTTATGAGGGGGCAGAGGCATTTGAGAGAGGGCACCTTTTGATTTTGGGGGAAAGAAGCATGATTTTGATATTAGGGACTATATTTTTCTGGTTTGGATTTTGGTGGACTGTTACAAGAGAGCATCGGTTGCTGGGAGTTTTGGGCTCGGGGGCCATGAATCCTCACGGAATCCTGGAGCTAGGGAGCCGGATAAGATATGTTCCTAGCTGGCAGGGAGGAAAGATTTGGTTTTGGGCAGAGCAGCTTGATCAGAGTTTCAGCTTCAGCTTGGACCGACAGAATTGGAGAAATAACATCTGTTAGAGGTATGTATTTTCATTGTTACGCTGTGTTAGATGGTTATTATCATGTTGTTGAATATGATTATATGCTAAATAATGAAATTTCTTATACGTTGAAATAAATTTTATGTTTAAATTTATGAATTTTATTAGGCTTTGTTAAATACGGCTTTACACTCCTCCTTAGATTTATCAACCCCGCAAGATTTGAGTTGCGACATTAAATCCTTGAATTTTGTCAAGAAATCTTGGATATTGTCGAAGCTTTTTGGATCCAATGTGAGAAATTAGACCTCCAACATTTGTCCCCTCATCTCATCTTGTTTTCAAAAGAGACCTTTCAAGGTGGTCCAAGATTCATTGGGAGTCTTACAGGAAGATATGTGAAAAAAGAGATCGGGAGAAATAAGACTGCAAATTGTTCTGAATGCTTCATCCATTTGATTTAAGTACTTCGATTTTTATATGGCTGATGTCGGTTCTATGTCTATATTCAAAGTTAACCTATACAATCCTCTAGTTCGGAGATGTATGACTATTTTCTCCTTCCATTCAAAGTAGTTGTAAGGTGTAAGAATGAATTCTTTTTGGAAATCCATCTTTCTGTTGTCTTCAATCTTTTGTACCTACAAAAAATGTTGGTGTATATTTTGCTTAGCAGTCTGTCATCTTTGATACCATGTAAATGTGTTGAACCTACATAGAATATATCTAGCTAGAAAATACTACACACATTTGCATAGATAAATTGAGAAAGAAGAAGAAGGAGAGAAAGAATAGAAGAATTCTCATTAACCGTAATGAATAATAAATAATTTACACAAGATATACTTTGTATGACTCAATAAATGCACACTGGAGGAGAACCAATGCGCCATAGTGGTTTTCTAGAGTGATCTAGACACACACCATCAGTTACGGGAGTGAACTGCCACCTAGTCTAGTCTCTCAGGCAATTACGGAAGTGAACGACCACCTAGCTGAGTTAACTAGTCCACTAATCTTTAGTTAACTGACTAAACAGAGTGTAGTGAGGAGTAGATAAAGGAATCAAGGTTAATGTGCCAATATGGTGATGATCCCAAGGCAAGTGTACGTTAGCATGGTGATGATCCCAATTTTGCATGGTGACAAAACCAATGCAACATCTAGACTGAGCTCAAGTAGTCAAATTGAAGTATCAACTGAAGAGAATATTCTCCAGGTGGAATATTCTCCCCTAAAATATAGGAGATTGGATAATGACTAATAAGCAAGGAAAAACCTTAGGAAAAATAAATCCTAAGTGTGTGTGAAGTAACTCCAACAAGGTTGAAAGTACAACTTCCAAGTAAGACCAAATGGTATACCAAGGAGAAGGTAGAGGAAAAATGTCCTCTCAGTAAAATATTTTAAGGACCAAAAGCCTCCTAAAATGGGGACTTAGTATGATTCATAATGGATCACTATATGATTTTTCATCTATTTTGGTACTTTGTGGGTGGAAAAATTGGAGGTATTGGCTTGTATGGCCCATTTTAGGGGCATGGCCTCTTTTGGTGATTTAGGGTTAATTTTTTTTTGAATCCTATTTAAGCCATCAAACAACATTTTTTGTGGCAAAATATTTTCAAATGAATCTCCCAACCTCTCAACATTGTTCCATACATCAAGAAATTTCCAATAGCATAAAGATCACCTCAATTGGATTTTGTATGAGGAATTTATTCCTACTGCAAGTTGAGCTATCCTATTGGCCACCATGGTACCGAGTGGATGCCACATTAACTTCCATTATTCACACATGTAATGCTAGTCACATGTGAACTTTCAAGAAGATTCTAGAGATTTCAAAACACTAATGCTAATTGGGAGTTGAAACTTGAGGCATGGAACAAACTTAACCCTAGACAACTATGAGGACCTTATTAAATATTGGGTCCCTATGAAAGGAAGGGGTTCCATTCTTGTTGTATTGATTATTTTCCCATATTTGAACAAAGCAAGGGAACATGATATTGGAGAAAAACAAACGAAGTAGAAGCTCTTGTAGCAGCCATACATGCCAAAGTGTCCATGGAAAACTCCATAATGAGTTTACTTTCTTTGTATTTTATTTCATAATTAAGAAGAAAAGAGCAAGGCATAGTCCTCACCTTCTGCATGGGTTTTCCCATGTCAGGTTTCTTAGATTACATCTTGTGTTCATTGTGTGGATGGTGTAATATCTTCTTTAGCTTCTTTCATTTCAATCTCAATTTATTTTCAATATTTCATGTGCTAAGCTAGTAATACTAAATATTAATAAAGATTCCATAACAAGAGTGTGCATGAATTGGTAATAGCTGTTGTGACACGTCATTCTAGTGGAATATCAATGAAACTTTATAGATCATGTATAGTGATGAAAACAATTGAAGGAAAAGAATACAACCATTGTATGTGTTGTATTTCCAGAAGATTTTCTTTACTTCATTCAATTGCTTCTCTTAACCTACTATCAAATTCACTCAAAGACTAATATAAAAACATAGTTACCAACTTAACGAGAACTCTACCCCTTAAAACCCATATGTTTGCGTAAAAAACATAAAAATCAACCCCCAAATCAAAAAGTGGTGCTACCGGTAGCACCATTTTTTAAAATGAGGTCGAAATTACAACATTTTTCGAACATGGCCTTCGAAACTCAGACAGTAGCTCAAAAAAACCTTTAAATCAACACCTAAATCAAAAAGTGATGCTACGTAAAACAAAATGGTTTTTCCTAAACATGAAAATCATAGTTATTTATGACCTAATTGAAGTTGTGATATTGACAACAAAACTCTATGTAAATAACAACCCAAAATTGGACTCCAAATGGTCCCTTGAAAATTTATTTACAAAATTTATTTTTTATTTTTTTAATTTACATTAAAAAATGAATAAATAGAAAGAACAAAATCTTCACAAATAAATATTTTTTTTAAATGACCAAAAAAACACATTTAAAAAAAATATTTTAAATTCAATTAAAAAAATAAAAATAAAAAGACTAAAAAATAAGGTGAAAAAGAAAAATAACTAAAAAGAAAAAAAATAAAATCTTCCAAAAACAATAACTTAAAAAATAAATTTATATATTTTTTATATTTTTTTCACTGGTATAGTCATCAATCTTCTTCTTTATGCTGATGATATCGTTCTTACGGCAAGGAGTCCCCATGATCTTGAAAACCAACTAAGAATCCTCAAGGATTTTTGCTCCAATATGGGTATGACTGTTAATACTGATAAGACTAAGGTCATAATTATTAAATCCAATAAGATCCCTTATGATACCTTTGTGTATGACAACAACAACTTGGAGGAAGTGACTTCATATAAATATCTTGGAATTGATATTCACCACAAGCTTAATTGGAATTATAGCATTGAGAAAAGGATTATTGAAGGATGGAAAGCTTATTATGGGCTTGAAAACAATTGTAAATCAACTTGACTTTGGAGTTAGGATAAGAAGAAACTCCTCTTTGAGACTCTTGTTACACTTGTTATTCTTTATGGATGTGAAGTCTGGGGTTGTAGTATCTCTCGTGAATCCTGGAGAAAGATAGATCAAATACAAAAGAATTTTATAACCTATAATTTCAAAATTAAAGGAAATACGCCCTATCCCATCCTCCTTGTAGAAACAAGCCTCTCCCCCATTGAGAGCATGGCTATGACTAGATACCTAATGTATAAGAACAAGTTAAACAATATGGAAGACAAGAGGCTACCTAAAATTGCTTCCAAATCAAGTCATAACCACCATCAACTCAAGCGAGGATGGCATAAAGATGCCCGATCTTGGCTAAACTATTGGGGAATCATGGAAGAAACCATTTTGCAGAATAAAGATAC
>ML786947.1:152733-206254 GCA_009831015.1 Picea engelmannii
CGTCAAATCAAAATTTAAGGAAAAAATGTGGTGTGATAAAGAGTTAGAGGAAAAAAGAAAATTAAGGTATTATAAAGATGTAATCAACCCTAATCTAGAAGATAAAAAATATCTATCTGTTTTGCCAAGTGTAAAGAAAAAAATAAGCATTGCTAAGATAAGAACAAATTCTCACGAGCTCCATAGTAAAACTGGGCGTTGGTCAATTCCTAAAATGCCATGGGATGAAAGAGTGTGTCACCTTTGTGACACTAAGAAGGTTTAAGATGAAAAGCACTTTCTCTTAGATTGTCCAGCCTATACCCATATTAGATCTCATTTTCAAAATATTGATCACACTACCAACCTTCCTAACCTCTCAACTCAACAAAAGTATGGTGATCTTGGAAAGCTTCTCTTAATGCTTTTCGAACACAGAAACAAAATTCTAAAGAATCATAAGTAATCACTTACCCTCTTAAGGTCCGATAGACCAATTAGGTCTTAGTGGATGTTAATCATCATCATTATCATTAAAAAACCTTTAGAAAGTAATTTAAACAAAAAAAATTAAAAAACTTTAAAAAGGAAAAAAATAACAAAATTCAACCCAAAAAAAAATCTAAAATAAAAAGTATTAAAAGATTTGTTCAGAATTTGTCGGAAGAACCACAGTGTTATTGACAGCTTGTCGTCGACGTTTCAGATCCACAACATGATCCATCTTCAGGACAAAAAATCCTGAAGATGGATCCTGTTGTGGATCTGAAACGTCGACGACAAGCTGTCAATAACACTGTGGTTTTTCCGACAAATTCTGAACAAATTTCTCACCACAAAAACCTAAATGAACAATATTAAAAGATCTTAAACTAAAACTTTAAAATTAAATTTAAAATAAAAAAATATTAAAATATCTTCAACTAAAACTTTAAAATTAAAATAAAAGACAAAAAGTTCAAAAATATATATTTTAAAAAGCAATATTTAAATGAAAACAAAACAATTTTAATAAAATCAATAACTAAATACTAAAAAGAAAATTTTTAAACCAATTTTAAAATAAACTTCTAAGCATATTTAAAAAAAATAAAAATTAAAAAGAAAATTAAAAACAATTTTACAATACAAACAAAATTAATAACACTTAAGAAAATAAAAAAAATAAAATACAATTTTGCAATTGAAATAACATAAAATTTTAAATAAAGTTAAAATAAAATAAAATAAAATTACAAATTTACATATTATTGGGGTGTCATGGGGGGCGATGCCCGACATCACCCCAGCCCCCACAGGCTAAGACTTGGTCCTACGGGGCCAAGGCTTAGCCCGTGGGGGCTGGGGTGATGTCTGGCATCACCCCAATCCCCAAGGGCTAAGCACTGGTCCCACGGGGCCAAGGATTAGCCCGTGGGGGTTGGGGTGATGTCGAGCATCACCCCAACCCCCAGGGGGTAAACCCTGGTCCCACGGGGCTAAGGCTTATCCCCTAGGGGTTGGGGCGATGCTCGACATCAGCCCAGCCCCCATAGGCTAAGCATTGGCCCTGTGGGACCAGGGCTTAGCCCCTAGGGGTTAGGGTGATGTCGGCATCACCCCCCATGACGCCCATGTTGGGCACTATGGGTGTTGTGGGGAATGATGTCGGGCATCACCCCAGCCCCCAGGGGCTAAGCCCTGGTCCCACGAGGCCAAGTCTTAGCCCGTGGGGGTTGGTGTGATGTCGGGCATCGCCCTAGCCCCAGGGGCTAAGCCTTAGCCCCGTGGGACGAGGGTTTAGCCCGTGGGGGCTGGGGTGATGCTCGACATCACCCCAGCCCCCACGGGCTAAGCCTTGGCCCCGTGGGACCAGGGCTTATCCCCTGAGGGATGGGGTGATGCCCAGAATCACCCCCCATGGCCTCCCATCACCGATGCATATGTTTTTTTTTATTTGTTTGTTTTTTCATAAAAATTTACATATTTTTAAGTTTTTTAATAAAAAAATTAATTTGTTTTGTTTATAATTTTATGTTTTTTTTGTTTATTTTTTCTAATTTTGTATTAAATTTTGTAGTTTAAGTGTGTTAATTTGTTTTTTTTAATATATTATTTTAATTGTTCTTTGTGTTTTTTAAACTTTTCTAAAGTTTTTAGGCCATAAATTTGGTTTTTTACCTCTTTTTTTTGTTTTTTTGTTTTTCTAGATTTAGCTTAGTTTATATATTTGTTTTGTTTTTCCTCTTTAGTTTTTTAAGTTTCTCTTTAATCTTTTTTATTATCTAATTTTTTTTTTTAATTTTTTTTTAATTTGAGTTCTTTTATTTTTCTTAGTTTTTTTTAGTTTTTAATTTATCAAAAAAAAATGAATTATATTTTTTTGTTAAATATTAAAAAATAGTGTTATTTAACTACAAATTGTTTCCATGTATTGAAGTAAAGGTAAACAATGTGTTAAGAATGGTGTTTTTCATTATATTTTAAAAGTATGGAGCAATAAATTAATTAAGGAGACACAATTATATGAAAAATCCTAACTTCAAAAAAGTAAATAGTGAAAAATATTTTTAAGATTGAAAGAAGCATGGAAAAATGACTAAAACCACCCTTGAATAAAATAAAAAAAATGAAAAAAAAAATGAGAAAAATGAAAAAAGATGAAAAATAAGCATTTAAAAAAAAATGTGGAAAAATTGTTGATCAAAAAATTTAAAATATCGAAAAACTACCTAAAAAGGGAGAGGGGGTGCTACCGGTAGCACCATTTTTAAAAACAAGCTAAAAAATTGGACCCCCCAAAAAACGAGAACTCTGTAGAGTTCTCATTAAGTTGGTAACTATGTTTAAAATGAATCCAAACAAGACAAATGGTTGTAAGACTTGGTACCTAAGTGTAATTCGACAATTAATGAAGGTTAAAATACAAGAAAATGGCAATGCACATTTTTTTTTTAAAAGGAAAATAACAGAGAAAAAAATTAAATGAGAGAAAATTGAAAATAGGAGAGAAGCAAGCTAGGAATAGGAAATGAAAGGTCAAGTCTTTTATCCTTCCCATTAACCTCATATCTGCCTATATATCATTGTAATTAGACTCACAAAGGGATTTTTGGTTGTAGAAGGTGAGGATGCACAAGAGGAGCTATGCAAATTGTGAATGACCATAGAGCCATGAGCTACATTGTAACTAAAGATTGTCAAAATAGAGATTGAGAAACAATTTGAAGTTGGTTTTCCCATTTGGGTTTCCAAGGTGAATATTGTGTCTTTGTGTATGGATTTCTCTATGGTTGTGGAATAATTTTTGTGCATGAAATGCGGCTATTATTTTGTTAAGGTGCTTCTTTGAGTGTGTGAATAGTGGAAAATAATAATGGACAATATAACATGTTAGCTTGATTCAAAAAACCATTTTCCATTATATTTTGTTGAATGTCAATAGCTCCAAGATCATCTCTATCCTTTCTTTCTAAATTGGAGATCCATGGTTGTTATTAATTGACTATTTGGACTTATCTACCCAAGTTTCTAATTATTTCTAACAAATTTGGAGACCCTTGAAGTCATACACAACATATGCTTCTTCCACATAGTTGTACATAGACTTGAAGGAGGATTGAGGTTGTATGCAAGCCACACATACCATATGCATCCTTGGTACGCTATCTTCATTTCTTTGAGGATGATTGAATGAATGTTAGGGGTTGGAATGGTTTTTGGATTGTGAGTTGAGTGGTAGTTTGTGCCATAAAGACAATGAATAAGTGAAACCATATTTTTTTCAAGTTCTCATTACTCCCAATGATTTGTATTTTTGTGGTTCTTTTCATTTAGATGTATCATGGTTATATATTTTATCAAAAGACTTGTCCCATTCCTTATTTTAATTGTGAAATCCTTTTATTAGTGAAACAATTGTATGAGATATTCCATTAGTTTTCCATCTTATGATTAAAGTTGTATGGGCTTATCTTGGTTAATAACTTTGGCATACTTTATATTTGTCTCCTTCCCATGTCACATGAAGTCACCTCTTATCAATCTTAATATTTGTGAAACCATTGTATGAGTAGATATTGTATATGACATTTCATTTATTGGTAAAATCATCATCTATGACACTCTGTTATCTTGGAGGAAATTATAGATATAAGAGGATTGGAAAAATAATCCAAGTATAGGATACCAATAGAGTTCAAATTACAATTTGCAGTCGAATTAGAATGATATGGTCATGCTTAAGTCATTTCCATTGAGCATGAAGTTGTAAACCATAGTGCATTTGAATTTGTTGAGGGACAAGTGATTTTTGCATTACCTATAGGCATATATATGGATGTAACACCCTGTTTCCCCCAGCTTGTAAATATAACTATAATGGCCAAGAGATTATGGAAAAATCCATATGTGTGAATGTTGATTTGATGGACCTTTGTATGAAACGTAAATGAATGTAAATTTTTTTATTTACTAAAAAATGGATAAGAGTTGCATGATTTCTTGAAGGGGGTGTACTAAGAAAGACCACAAATTCTATGAAAAGAGATGGTGAAGGGGACTCGAAATGGTTGTGTTAACCTTCACCAAACTAGTACTTACTGGATTTAATTGCTCAGGACCAGAACAATCCTATGACCCAGAAATGAATTACAGTCAGGAAGGTAGGTGGGAATACCTCATCAAGAGTTAATGAGGGGATGGGGCAGAGCACCCATCTGTAAGGCTTCCAGACCTGACAACGGGCTGGGAATTCGATCCACACACAACCTTGTTGAAAGAGGCAAGAAGGGAAGGTGTGGTGGGAAGAGGGAGACCTGCGAAGAGTGAAGAGGAGAGGAATCTTTCGAGTTCAAGGAAGAACTGGAAAATAAGTGTGGTGGTCATAGGAATTGGCAGAGAAGGTGATGATACAAGTTGATAAACGAGGTCAGTCCTCCTTGCTTGGTATCTTGAAAACCATTGCCAAGATCCTACGGGAGGAGGGGAGTAACCTCCGTCCCTACTATTGTTGAGCCAAAAGAAGAGATTTTGTTGCAGAGCATCGTGGTTTAGCTCAGGGGTGGCTAGTGGTAAATCCGTTTCGAGTGACTGATCCTACGGTTGGGTGGAAATAGACACCCCTTTTCAGTAGTCACTTCACATTGTCTGGTTCTGATAAGTATTTTCCCTATTTTATGTGTTGAACTAGAATAATGGATGAATGACTGGATTTATGCATATGTGTACTTATAAATACTTTCTGTGTGGAATTCTTATGGTATGAACATGCCTCCTTATCTTTGAAAACCTACACCTCGACCAATAGTTCGAATGCCCAGCTTATCTCTAGAGGCTTCCTGGGGCATAAGATTGTATGATGGTCGAGATGGGAGATGTAGCGTTGACCTGAACCTGTCTGTCTGAAGAGGACACCTCTTTCAGAGTCCTTGTCACCTGACCAAGATTTCAGGCCCAAGTCCTTAATCATTTCATGACAAGCTCTGAAAGGGTAGAGAAAGTGGAATCCTTTAAAAGGGGATGTCCCTTCGTTTAGAAGACGAGTAGAAGAGATCCGTTTAAAAGGACCCATATGATGAATACCCAAGAACCTTGGGCTAAGCCTAAGGAAGTTATGTCCCCTTGGCTTCATAGCTCAAAAATTTAGGGACTTCAAAGTAAGACCGACCTTACCAGCCTTATGTGGACCGAAGGTAACCGGGAGACTCGGTCTCCCATGAGATTGACCGATGATAAGCGGTTCCCCGGGTGGTTGCGTAAACCTATCTCGCAAATTAAACCGAGGCCGGAAACCCTGAAGGCCAGAGTCGCGAAGGACCCAACGCCGTATATTGCAGGATCCCTCAGATCCTTTCCCAACTGTTGATATATCGGGGACACGTGGCGTTAGTCCCTCTAGTTCAGATATTGGATGCTTCAAAAGGTAAGAGGAGTCTATATATAAATACTCATGAATGTCGAACCCATGTGGTAACCAAGACCATAGATATATAATTCTACAAGACCAGATCTCAACCATGAGATCTAAGGTATGTCGAAAGACGATCAAACCAAAGCGAAGAGGCACAGTGACGCCATCCATGGTGATGTGGATTCAAACTTAATGATCCATGTGTCATCTAGATTTATGCACATCACCTACCCCACAGGGCCCTTGGATTGTGGCACGTATCAGCCTGGGTGTGGGCACGTGTCTCCACCAACCCAACTACGTGTCATCCTCTGGTACGTGCCCACCTAGCCAACGTGGTTGGAGAAGGGACTGGGACTTCAAGAGTCCTTAACTTCAGAACTCCAGAGGATTTGGAGCATAGTATTGTAGAGAGTTCACAGAAGACCCAAATCCTGAATTAGCAGAGTATATCTGAACCGTCCATCGTCGAGACAGGTGTTGTCATCTTCAACACTCTAGAGTGGAAGTACTTTGGAAGAGTTCAAGAGTGTAGGGTTGATAACTCTTGAAGCAAGAGAACCAAAGTCAATCTCAGTCATCGGTTGTGACAAGAGTATGGATCGTCAATTCGACCTGTGTTTGTTTATGAGTTCGGATTTTGGCGAAATCAAAGTCAGGTGAGTCAAGAACACCCAAAGTTTGAAGTTTCGACGTGCGTGAGGAAACTATTGAGTCAGAACCACATGGAGGTCTCGTGGCCTTGACCAATGAGCACCCAAGGAACTTGAGAGAGATGCATCCACCAGTTTTGAGCTCGGTTTTGAGCATGGTGATCATGGCTAGAAATTCCTGGACGAGCAGAATGGGATTTGAGACCTCGAATGGAGGTCTTGAGTTCTTAATAAGAACGAAATTTTTGACGCCCCACCATGGGTGTGTTACAAATTGGTATCAATGCATGGTTACAACACTTGGCCTTCTTAGGCTTATGGACAAGTTGCGTAAAAACCATATTTAAAGAACTTTAAGGGTGACTCCCTACCTTACCTCATTCCTAAAAAGTTTGGTTAAGCCCTTATTGCATAAAATAATGAAAGCTTCATGTTGTGTGTGTGTATTTAAGAAATATGAACTATGTGTTTTTCATGAACTAATAGACTATTAACTAAAAACAAGTTTTTTTTCAGCACTCAAGTGGTCGATCGGCCATGGGAAATTGCAAGCATAAAGGATAGTGATGCTCCATGAAGTGGGGGATGGCTCCCACAATAGAGACGAAAAATTTGACAAGAGGAGGGCGGTAGAGACCCCTCTGGATCTAGCTGAAACTGTAAGGAGTCTCATGGCCGAATTACAGAGTTCCAAGGTCGACAACGAGAGATTGATAAATGAGTAAGAGAATCAAATGTAAATTAATGCAGTCTTGTTGTAGAGTTTATCTGACATATAGAGACAGCTACAACATGGACCTGCAACCAGTCATGTGGACCGACGACAGATGAAGAGGAGCCGAAGTCCACCTGAGATACAAAAACATGGTCCCATAAGTGGCCACACTAGGAGGAGTACCTCAAGGAATGTCTAGCCTGGAGACAGGGGACACTCATCAGGAGAATCCCCTGGAAAGGAAACTGGAGACTCAGAGGGATCTTCTAGTAGTAAAACTAGCTCACATTCTCAAAAGAAAAGGAAGAAACGAAATCATTCCAAAAGTCATGACCCAAAAGAGTTCAAGAAATCCAAACCACCCTCCTTCGATGGTGAGATTAAGAAAGGGAAAGAGGAAAAATCTTGGCTTCTTGGATTAAAGAAGCACTTCAGAGTCCATGATTTCTATGAAAACTTGAAGGCTCGAATAGCCATCTTCAACTTGAATGGAAAGACTTCCATTTGGTGGGAAGACCTTAAGAATGTGAATGGAATCCATGAAGAGGACCTACCATGGAAACAATTTGAGAAACACTTCAAGAAGAAGTATCTATCAGAAAAATATTTTGATGAGAAGACTAAAAAGTTCTATGAACTCAAGCTGGGACAACTCACCATAGAGGAATATGTCAATAAATTCCTTGAGCTACTGAGGTGTGTACCCTACATAAAGGACAAAAAGGTGAAAGTGAAACAATTTATTAGTGGGTTACCCTAGAACTACCGGAACAGGATTGAATTCGACGAGCCAAAAACCTTAGAAGACACTATCCAGAAGGCAAGATATTGTTATGAACAGTTCGAGAGTACGACAAAACTTCACGAGGATTTGAAGAAGAAGAGTGGTTCAATATTCAATAAGAAGGGGTTCAAATCCTCAAAATTTAAGAAATATAGGAAGGACTCTAGGATAAGCCTTCCTGTTAGAAGTGTATATCAACATAATTTCCCCTCCGAGAGTGGAAATAAACCTTTTGGAACAACCCCAGGAAAGACGAATAACCCAAAGAAAGAACCCTTGAAATGTTGGGGTTGTGGAGAAGAACATCTACTAAGGGACTGTCCACACAGAAATCAGAACAGTAGGAGGGTTTACAATGACCAAGAAGCTACCATCGTCAATGATGTGGCTAGGAGTATGCCATGAATATATGCAGTCGTGGATAATAAACAAGCCAACCACCAAGCTTTAGTGTTGGAGATGGAAGGCATAATCGCCAACCACCTAGTTTCTATTTTAATTAACCATGGTTCTAATTTGAGTTATGTGGCTCCTCAGGCTATTGATAAGTGTAAAATGCAACCAGTTAGGCATGTTAAGCCCTGATTAGTACAACTAGCCACTGGCACCAAAAGAAAAGTAGCAGAGGTCATACTAGCCTACCAATTCACTATGGACGGATTGCCCATCCAAGCTACCCTTAACATACTTCCCCTAGGATCTTATGACCTATTGATTGGTATGGATTGGCTAGCTGCATATAAAACTAAGTTGGATTGTTACTATAAAACCTTAGAGTGTGTGAATGAAAAAGGGAGAAAGTTAACCCTCCAAGGAATTCAGAACCCTGTCTCAGTGAGACAAATATCAACACTTCAAATGAAAAAGTATTGCAGAAAGGGATGTCCTCTATATGCAATATAGGTATCGAAGTCGGTTGAGGATGATAGACCAAACCTAGAGGACCACCCCATATTAAGAGAATATAGAGATGTGTTTCCAGAAGAGGTACCAATTCTACCTCCCAGAAGAGATATTGACTTATACATAGAGCTTGCACTAGGAGCGATGTCAGTGTCTAGGACACCCTATAGGATGAGCACACCCGGGTTAGTTGAGCTTAAGCTCCAGTTAAATGAAATGATGGATAAAGGCTACATCCGGCCTTGTGTGTCTCTATGGGGAGCACCAGTCTTTTTCGTGAAGAAGAAAGATGACACACTCCGATTGTGCATATATTATAGACAACTCAATAAGACAACCATAAAGAACAAGTACCCTTTACCAAGAATCGATGACTTATTCGACTAGTTAGGGGGTGCTTCCATTTTATCAAAAGTTGAATTAAGCTCTAGATACCATCAATTCTAAATCAAGGATGAAGACATCCACAAAACAACATTCAAGACCCGATATAGTCACTATGAATTTGTGGTGGTGCCATTTGGATTAACCAACACCCCCGCCACTTTTATGTGCTTGATAAACAATGTACTCAGCAAATTCCTAGACAGATTTGTATTGGTTTTTATTTATGATATCTTAATCTACTCCAAAAATAGAGAGGAGCATGAAGAACATATTAGACTTGTACTTCAAGTGCTAAGAGAGCATCAACTCTATGCTAAGTTTAGCAAGTGTGACTTTTTCCAGAAACAAGTCCATTACTTAGGCCATGTTATTTCTAAAGAAGGAGTGGCAGTAGACCCCGACAAGATCATATCTATCATGGAATGGACTACCCCAAAGGATGTTTCAAATATCATATCCTTTATGGGCTTAGCAGGATACTATAGAAGGTTCATAAAATGATTTTCCAAGATTGGTTTCCCAATCATTGCCCTTCAGAAAAAGGGGGTTAAATTCATTTGGACACCGAAATGTGAAGAAAGATTTCAGTCACTGAAATACCTTATGTCCCACGCACCGTGTTGAAGATCGTCAACCCCAATAATGATTTTCTCTTGTGTACAAATGCCTGCAAGGAAGGAATCGAAGGATTCCTTATGCAATAAGGACGTTTGATTTGCTATGAGTCCAGGAAATTGAATGAGCACGAAATCAATTATGTGACCCATGATCTGGATTTGGCTTCCATAGTGCATGCTTTAAAAATGTGGGGGAATTAACTCTTGGGTAGGAGGTTTGTACTTATGACATACCATTGCGGGTTGAGACACATGTTTGATCAACCAAAACTCAATTCTAGGCAAGAGAGATGGATGGCTCTCCTTAGTGAGTTTGATTTCGAAATCAAACATATCAAAGGAAAGGAAAATAGGGTGACTGATTCCATTAATAGAAGTATGAAAATAATTCACCTGGTAGCGGTGAGAACCTATGAAACAAATGTCAGGGAAAGAATCAGGAATGCACAAGAAACATATGCATTCTACATCGTACCTAAAGAAATATCCTGCAGGGATAAAGTATGAAGGATATCAGATGTTGGATGAAGCTCTATTGGCTTACAGAAACAGATTATATATTTCAAGTTGTGATGACTTGAAGAGGTTCATAATGGATGAACTACACAAGAGACCATATATTGGTCACCCAAGATATCAGAAAATGATCACGACCACTAGGAAGCAGTTTTATTGGCCTGGACTAAAAATCAGGGGTGATTTTAAGAACCCCCCCTAAATTTATATGTATAATAAATGGGTGAATCCCCATGATACATCGGAAAATTCAAAGGCTATTTTATCAATAATATAATATGTATATATAATGTTTTGGCTAATCTTTTACTATTTTATAAAATCTTGTAAAATATTGGCGAATCTTTCACTGAATTATAAAATCTTGTAAAATCTTGGCAAATCTTTCACTGAATTATAAAACCTTGTAAAGTCTTGGTGATTTTTTTGATAAAGTATAAAAACATATATAGTAATGGGAGAATGTATCAATTAAATTGTAATATAATCACTTTACATATTTGGAAAAAGAAACATAACTTTTCCATCCTCTAGACAACGTTGCAAGCATTAGAGGTTGTGTTTGTCAAGGTTCTCATTGTACACTTGCATGTCCCTCTATAAGTTTTGATGATATTTCACCACAATGTTCATATGTGTTTATCCTGACCACCACTTCTATCAAGCTCAAGAGATATTAATCTTTGCTTTTCCACTTCTATTATGGATTATTTATTACTTATTCATAAATTACGAAAGGACCCTTCAAACAAGTTCATCATAGGATGTTCCTAAATAGGAGTGCACATAATTTTATCAATTAATAACTCCAAAAGTATAAGGATATTGATAGGTCACATTCCATGCATGATTTCCTCTCTAATAATCCATTTTCACCCAAAAAGAACCCCTTTCCAAGGAATAGAGGTCACTTTTACCCCTTATATTTTTGTTAGCTTATAAAAAAGTTAAGGGACACATAACTTTGTAATAAATGTTGGGCATAGATTAGGCCTTAGAACTATAGGGAACAAAAACACCCATTGAGCATAAGTTTTAACTATTGGATACAAATGAGACCATAAAATATTCTAGTGGGTATAAACTTAGACTTTAAAATTGGCATTGATTGCATCCAAGATTTATTGGATGAGACCATAAGCACCCTCATGAAACATCTTCAATTGAGACATTCTTCCAAGTTATCGAGCTCTTAACTAGAGCTCTTTCTTATTTGTATCTCCTTATTGGATGATAGACTTTAGTTAGTTCCTAGGTATTAGATATCATATATTATATCTACTTTCATAGGTGTTGCATTTGCACTCCCACTTGTGGGTTGATTATGATGTACCTAGTAGTCCCTTCGACCTATTCATGGTCATTTGTTGGAGAATAATAAAATTATCATATCTTATTTTACCTTATCCATATCCAATTCACTTCTATTCAAGACAAGGTAGGGCATGACACTTGTAATTATTTCGATCAATTTTCTTCATTATTCAGGGAAACTAGTTAGAGATATTCTCACCATGTGCTTCAATTCTTTTGGGCTCAGGCCTTCAAGTAACTCACACACATCATTCATCCAAAATGCCATATACAAGATTCCTACACTCAAGGTGCACATGGGAAAATTTATGGGAAGGATTTTCCTACACATTAGGTGTAGGTAAGTACCTAAACTGGGATTTTTGCACAAACTGACCAAAATGTGTATCTAGTGATGCCAAGTCTAATTTCACAAGACAAAGTCTTAAAATCCTTGACATCCATTTGTGTGATTATACTCCAAATGGGAAAAATGTAAATGTAAGTGATTCCAAAAGTCATCATGTGATGTTGCATGATGTGACATTATGTGTTCCATCAATATCCTGAGAAAATGGCTTCCCATACTCACACCCACTGACCCTAGAAAAGCTTGGATATTATTTATTACTACAATGAAATTTCAGTTGTGGCATTGTCCAAATTCTTTCCAAGATGAATATATTGAACAATACTACACATTATTAAGGAATCTAACAATAATGATCGGATTGAACATTGATCACTATTCTAGTCACATGGGTGATTTCCTTAAAAATTCAGTTGATTACAAGACATAAAAGAGAACAAAGAACAAATTTACAGTTATGAAAAAGAATAGGAATATTAATCAATAACTAAATAACATGGTCACATGCACCACACATCTTGTATATAAATGTTTCCAGGACTTCATCCATTTGAGCTACAAAAGTTGGTATTTTATTTCCTTTCCAACAAACTGTAGAGTATCTTTCAACATCCAAGCAATAAGAGAGAGATAGTGTCCTTACTAGTAGTAAATATCCAATGAGTGTGTCAAAGGGATTTTAGTGGGATAGATATTGAAGAGTGAAACACAACTATGGTTGGTGAGTTTGAGACATTGATGAAGAATCATACTTCATTATTGACCCCATTACCTACAAGAAGAAATCTTCTGGGATGTTAGTGTGAGTGGGAAAAAAATAACACATGCGGATCTATTGAAATATGCAAGGCTATATTGGTCACCAAGGGTTATCCCCAAGAGGGGATGACTTCCAGTAAAATTTTAATCAATGGTGCTAGAAAACAAATTGAAGCATGGAATGTAATTAAGAAGCCAAGACCAAATGTGTATGTTATTGTCTTTCCATATGACTTGGACAATTTCTCTAGTAACCAATTCTATATTGTACATCAATGGATTTACCCAAATTGTATCCAGTGTAATAAATATACTATTCCTCCATCATACCTAAGCCAATGACCAGTGTATTCAATGATGGGAATAAACACATTTGGATTACCTTAATAAAAAATAATGTTAAAATAGCTCATGTACAATTTCAACACTTTGGTCCTACCCAAGTTGGGCCAATAGTCAAATTTAAGTTAAATGACGATTATATAAGAAATTACTAAGATGCAGAAAATCAATATTGAATATATCAAACCATTAGAAGATCCCCCATCTATCACTTTCCCTTCAAAATGATTATTTAGAATATGTGACCTAGAGTATGTTAAGAGTACAATTTGACAATGTTACTAGACTTTCCTTGGGTAATAGAACTATAGACTAATCAAGGAAAAATTTAATGAGGATAATCATAAGTTACAATAATTGAAACTTTCTAACCTCGGTGATAATTCATGGAAAATACAAACAATGGGATTTTTTACATGACTATCTTGTCTAGAATAACTTTCCATAATATACACTCATGGTGACTCAAGCAACTGCCACTAAATGGGAGCTAAATAAGCTGCATAATACCCATGTCAAATAAGAGCTTGTCTTTTTTATTGTTTGAAGAATCTACCTTCTATCCTATGAGTGAACTCTGCAACTCATCCTTTTAATTATTGGTGCAGGGTGAGTTTTTATACCACTTTATTTAATTTATTCCTTTGATTTGAATAACCCAATGCTTTCTCTTTCTCTTTCTCTTTATATAAATACCACTAGTAATGAGAATGAAACCTATTCTAAATTAAATATGATAATTAGTATCCTTCTAGGATATCTTATATAAATTATTGGCAATCTCCCTTGGGGTAATCATTGTGCAATATATCTTACTCCTAAGCCTGGATATTCACCAATGATGTTGTTATCACTGAGTAAAATGTTGGGCTGAAGAAACAATCTACAAAGGTAACCTACAAACCAACTTTAAGACTGGAAGCTAGCCCTTCCAATCTAGAGAGGGCTCTCTCTGAGACTTGATCTCTGATAGACAAATTGTTTTTGAACTGATGGCTAGGTTTAGATGATTGAGGTAGTTTTTTCTAGGTTTGTTGGAAAGGAGGTATAGTATCTCTTGGGCTATGGAGTCAACCCCTGAAAGAAAAATAAATAAATAATGATTGGTAGGTAGAACTTTGTTGCAACAATTTTGTTTCTTGTTGCCACAATGCCATGAAAACCATTCCCTTCCTATCTTGTGCCTATGTGATACATTTAACACTCGACTTCCCTTCAACAAGCTTGGCACCTGTAAATGGTCTCAACCTTGGTGCTCAGTATGTGAGAAAAAATGCATGGAAATACGAGGGTTTGAATAGGCATTTTCAATGTACATCTATCATTTGAAACCCTTGGTCCCAATTCTATTCAACGCATTTTACAACTAGAACACCCCTTTGTTAACTTCTCCCGTGGTTGTAGCTTGTGCTTGAACGAGACTTAGCGCTTGGTCAATGTGTTGATCTTTGATGAATGCCTGAAACTTTCACTAGCATTCTTAAACATATGACCCTATTATAAGTCCGAACAAAACATATGACCCTATCATAAGCCCGAGAACACATTTTTGGCTAAAAGCCAAAAATTCATAAATTTTTAATCATAAGAAGACCCAGGGCTAAATTGGCTATAAAGCCAAAAAATTTATATTTCCCCAAACTTAGAAAATGTTGTCCAAAGCCACTTTTTGTCGAATACCCAAAGAAATCAAGTAAACGTTTTTGCTCAATATCTCGGCCAAATTGCAAAAAAATTTAAAAAGATGCATGTGCTAATAGATGTAAGCATTTGATTCAAACTACATAAAGAATATGGGAAGGGCACTCAAGTTTTCTCTCCAATGAAATAGCTCAAGTATCCACATTCATTCACAAGTTTACTATACTAAGTGACATGTATTTTGAATGGAAAGAATCCTCTTGGTTCTATAGAAAGAAAGGACACTCATATCAATAGATATTGTAAGACTTTGGTTGTAGTAAGTTGCTATAATGACTTATGAAACATGCTAAGAGTTGAGCTTATCTGAAAGTGGTATTTTACATCATTTTCTTGGGGGATATGATCAAAAGACAAGATTCAACCAAAGTATATTATTTTAAGGGGATTCATCATACAACCCGAGAATAAATCTCATCCTTGATGCCCTCCAAGATACATGTTTTACGTCGGCCCATATGCCATACACCTATAGGGTGTACCTTCTCACATATGGGTCAGAAAATAACACCAACATTATATGCTTAGGTTGTTCATGCTATGATGTTGATGTCATAGTGCTAGTACAACTCTCTCATGGCTGGTCATATCCCCATTGCTTAAATCCATGCATGTTTAATGGTACGACAAATGAGATTATCTTGCTCCCATCATACAAATATCCTCTTATTGTGACCTTAATTCCATATATTTAAACTGACTTGGAAACCAGGCTTTCTCACCAACATGATGCAAATCACATCCACCTATCTTCATTCTCCTATCAAATAAAATTTTTCTCATCCTACATTTATATTCAAATGAACTGGCCAAAATTACATTCTCCTTCTTGGAAGTGCCATAAATACTATTTATCTCCACTCCAAAGAATTGATGATTGCACTTAGGCACAAATCCAACCTCTGACATCTAATTCAAAGGTTCTTTTGTTTCTAATATACAACCCAATTTATTTTGTCTGTCATCCTAGGCCTGTAAGTAGCACTGAAAGGAACTAATACCTTGTCCATGTGTTCCTTTGAAAGTCAATGATCTATATTTAAAAGAAATTTGGTGGAAAGCACATTAAAACACAGAGTTTAACATGTTCTATAAGAGATGTGAAGCAAAAAGTAAATTTCAGAAATACACACAATATTACAAAAATCACAAACTTTATTGCCTTGAAAGGCACACTCTACAACCTAGTATGGAGGTAGATGTATGATGTGTGTCCCAAATATTATAAATTCAAAATTCAAAATAAAAATACAAATAAAAATTATATAGATAAAAATATGATGTAATAATATGAATAAAATATTAAAAGAGATGTGTACATAGGTAGCAATCTTTCAAAAGAGATGTGAATCTACTATTGTTCTCCAACTTATTACAAGAGGTTCATGCCCCTATTTATCACTATGTAAATCATAAATAAAAAGACTAGAATGGGAGGCCATGAGGTGCACCAAGTTGGATATGTGATGGTCAACTTGTTGGGGTCATAACTTTTTACTCCAAAATCATAATTGAGTGTTCAATAGCTAGTTTCAAGAGAAAAAAGCCACTAGAAACTTCATGAAAATTGTGATCTTTTTTTACCCAAAACCACAAAATTCAAGGATTTAATCCAAAATGTCCCAAACAACCACTTGGATAAGTAAATCAACCTTATTTAAGAACCAACCTTACAAAAGGCATGGAGTAGTGGTCTACATGGTGGAATTTTCCTAGTAAGCAACACTGCTTCATAAAGTTTGAGACACAATAGTATGGTTTTCACTGCCACAATTTCTTTTGCATTCATGATCACACTTATTTTACATTTCCCCCTTTCCCTGATCCATGTATAGGTAAAATGGGATTGATAAGAGAAGCCACCACCACAAAGGGTCAAGGCTTTTTTCCCCAAATAAATAAATTGTTCCCTGGCCCATCATTCAAACAATATCACCCTTTCTATCCCCTTATTAAGAATAATGAAGAAATTGATGTCAGGGTCGAGAGGATTCTATTTTTTCGTAATGAATAACTTGATTTCAGGGTCAAGGGGATTCATGTTTTTCGTTATTACATCTGTGATAAGCATAAATTTCCAAGTTGAATTGACAGGTTGGTTAGAAGCGACAATGAGATGGCCATTCCAACAAAAAACCAATAAATTTACCAATCACGATTATGCCTCTCTTAAGTGTAAAATTCATAAGAAGAACTCTTGTCAGGTGACCAAACCCTCCTTTCTTACTAATCTCACACGAAACAAACATTTTGTCTAAGTGCAGTTAGCATCAAATCAAGACCTAGTTTTGGTATTAGTAACTAAATCATCTCAGCCTGTTCCAACTTATTTACCACAACCATCACCAAATGCAAAGGCTACAAAGGCGTAGGCAACAGAGTGACCATATAAAGTACTATATGCATAACCTATAGCATCATTATACAAGCTAGCAGAAAATTTTGTAGCTTCCCCTCTACCGGTTATTATACACTACCATTAGTAGTGGCTTCAGTAGCTTATCCATGGATACCACCTACCCATAGTATATGAAGTAGTAAAATTCAATTCAAAGGCTTATGCAACAATTATTTGATTCTAGTGAGCACAAATTAGCACATTGTGGGTGTCAAGATATCGATTGATGCTCTTATCCACCATTTTCTTGAATAAATGAAAGCCTCTATCGACTTATCTTCATCACAACACCCACCAATAAATATTATGTAATTGATATCAAACTGAATTTGTTGTTGTTTCAATAGTTTGTTGAGAATCATAGTTTTCCTTTATATAACTTCTTTGCAATGTCCACCAATTAGAATGGTATACATAAAATGAGAAGAAGTCAAACCCTCATATGTAATCATATTCAGTAATAATTTATCATCCTCTCTATTGGACAATATTCAAAAAATGCGAGAATACTTTACTCACTATTTCATCAGCAACTTTGGAATCTTTGTAATAGTTTTTGTAAGATCTGTAGTTCAACAAACTAAGTGCAAACCTTTTGTAGTCTAAAGGCAAGTATTTTCCAATATTTTATAGTCAACACTTTAGTGATTCTCAAGTAAATTTTAATCATAGTAGTGCTGGTCTATGCGATATTCTAGAAAACATATTTGTCAATAACTAGTGACTGGTCTATGAGATACTCTAGAAAACACATTGGGAAATACCTACAAACTACTTTCCCTCAAGAACCCTTTTTCATTCCTCCATCTTCCTTGCAAATGCACTGTAAGTTGTATTACTTAGAAACAAACCCTTATCCAACATTTGTTTCAAGTCTGTTTGCAATTTGTTTTTTGTCACTCACTTGTGTGTTATGGATGTTGTCATAGATCAATACTTGTATCCATGTGTTCACTTTATCCCAAGAAACCTCTACATTAACATCCTTCTAAATTTCTACTTGACATGTATCTTGTGTGTGAAATGACTTTATTTGGATTTTTGGGGTCATTCTCATAGTTTGTGGAAGAAACTAGTTTAAATGAGTTGAAAAAATGATTTTTCCTCCACAGAAAATCAACTTACCTCTTTTACCTTTGGTCTCATAAAAAAACACTATGTGGAATGTAATTCATATTTGCTAGCATAAAAAAGTACATTGAAATCATTCTTCAAGCAAAGACATGTGGATAAAAATTACCATGGATGAGAGAGCAATCTTCAATTCAAAAACAAGAGTTGAGCATGCTAAAAATTGACTTTTTACACAAGTACATGAGGGATAAAGATGTAATTTGTAAGTGTTATTGTGATGAAAATCTTGGTTTTTCTCACGAGGGTTGAAAATGTGAATTCCAAGCTTGAGCATGAGAACTGAAAATCCATGTCAAGCAGGCCTTAAAAGAGAGATGAAAATTTAATTTAGAAACAAGCCCAAAAAAGAGCTAAAGATTCAAATTTAAACTTTATTTGTCATTACTCTTGGAATGAGTGACGGAATTGTCCTTTTATCCTTACAAAGAGAAAGTGGAAAACTCAGATTTCAAGCAAGATTAAAAAATCAGTTTTGCCTAAAACTCCTCATGCATGAAAATGGAGCAATGCATAGAATGCAAATATTCAAGTGCAATATTCATTTCAATTTCATTGTGTAACCCCTCCTTAAATTTGAATTGAGTCCATAAAGTTATGTGCAATGGTTTTCTTTGGCATGGTTTGATCATGCTTCTTATGAATATGCAAAATATTGCTTTTAATTCTCAAGCTTGTAATTTACATTAAAATTTACCATTTAGCATGTTATGTGATTGATCTTGCAAATATTTATTGCTTATAAGCATTTACATTAAATTACAAAAGTAGAATGCAATAGTGTTGTAACCCTACAAGCTCGAGCAAGCTTCTCCAAACTAGGTATAAATAGGTCATGGAACAAGGACTCACATTTAAATTGGTCATATTTAGTGGTCTTCCAAACAAGGTTCAAGTTGAGCTCAACTTTCCAATGAGCTCTTTTTAACATGCATCAGATTATGATCAAGAGTCAATCAACTTCAAATATGGGGATTTTGATTATTGTAAACATGTATGCATTGGCCTATCCATGCATGACTTCAATAAGAAATTCCAACCTTCATGCAAGCATTATAAAAAACAATTTTTTATTTCAAAAAGAATGAACACTACAAAACCAAAATATGTATGAGAAAGTGATTTCAAAACTCAAAAGAGAGCTAAGAATGCAACTTTAAGATTCAAAAGGTAGGCTGGAAATGCATGTTTCATGTGAGTGGATGAATATGCATGTTTTAAGCTATGAAATAAATAGATTTTTTTTTTGTCATGAGGACTGAAAATGTTATCTCAATACTCAACATAAAAGCTGGAAATGCAAATTTCTAGTACTGGAAGAAGAAGACATGACTTTGATTTCTAGGTATGCTCAAAAGTGGGATGAAAATACAATTTTAGCAAGCTAAAATCAGCTTGATGGAGAGGTGGAAATTACATGTCAAAGCTTATAAAGGTTTGCATTTTAGCTATGATTGACATAGCTGAAAAATCACTCCCAAGCAAGTATGGGGGAACTGGAAATTGAATGTCTAAATATGACGAAGATTACTGGAAATGCATGTGCAACTCCAACCTCATTCCTCTTCAAATTTAAACACTAATATGGAAAATTTCAACTACAAGTTAACATAAGCATTGAAGCTTTTGTTCTTGGTTTCTTGGCTCTCATAGTATTGAAAATATGCAAATTTTAGCAAATCATGAAGGGCATAAACATGGAAACAAAACATGTTAAGAAAATTTGTTGGCCATTCATCCTCATGCACCTATTGTGATTCAGCACATAGAGGATATAGCACCAAATCCTCAGGATGAAAATCATTTTTTCTTTGTCACTTATGCTGTCACTGTTTCAACACTCTCTTGATGTTTTTCTTACTATATATAGAGAAGATAAATGCCCTATTATGTAGCAAACAAATTTGGTCTTAGTTAATAATTTTTTGATGGTTTGTTATCAATTCTGAATTTGCAATGTGCCTTGTTATGCAACATCATTTTTATTTGCCTAGTGGGATTTTTTCGAGATATTATCGGCTACTTCTAAGCCAAATAGGTTTTTGTTTGACTTGGACTATTTTAAATGATAACTATGAAGTTTGGAATATGTGTATTTACTCCTTTTCTACTATATCAATATAAAAGAGAGAAAAAAATAGTGCAAAAATTACAAAAAAACAACATTGATCAAAAACCTACAAAAAAATTATATTCTTATCAAGGTACAGTCCTATGATAACTCCTCAAAAGTGCACTTCTAGGAGAGAATTTGGTTGTGGTATTTTCATATCACAAATAATTTGTAAGATGTAAATTCTTTATTTCATTTATAGATTGATAAAACACTAAATATATATTATGACTTAGAAGTATCTACATAAAATACTATAAAATTGCTTCAGTGAACAGTATTGCAAACTTAGCAAACACTACTATATTCAACTAAATTGCAATCTTAGTAAATTGCTAATGACCACTTGTGCAATTGGAGGATGTGTTAGATTTAGATCTGTGTAAAATCAAATCAATATTTAATAAAAATGATAATTATGACTAATTGAAAGATGTTGGTTACCATCATCATCAACTTTGATCCAAATCCAAAAACACCCATTTCAATCAAAATACCCATCATCATCAACTTTGATCCAAATCCAAAAACACCCATTTTAATAAAAATCAGTGCAAAGAGGGATTAATAAAGCCACCATATCCACTAAATATCAACATCAATATTTTTTTAAACTAAAAACAAAAAAAACCACCATGTCCACTAAATATCAACATCAATATATTTTTCAAAACCGACATTGATCAAAACAACAAAAGCATGCAAATGCCATTACTGTGATTTCTAGGTTGACGAGAATGACTATCCTTTCATATAAATAACCAGGAATGATTGTCCTTCCATGTAAATAACTGGAATTTCATTGTTTCTATCTTTTCCGAACATCTTTCTAACCAGTTGTTCAATGCATGAGTAGACTGAAGGGGAGTGAATTAAAATAGTGGAATCAAAGGATTTTATTTCAACATCAACCAAAATTAGGAAACCCCCATTAATCAAAATCCTAAACAACCATCATCATTAAATCAAGACGAAATACCTCCGAACTAGTGTCATTACCAGAAAATAAGGGCAAAATACCTCCGAACCATTGCCATTACTAGAAAATCAGGGCGAACAAAAAGATCTAGTTCAAATTTTACAAAGCGAAAAATGAATTTCCTCGTCTCCCTTCACAAATTACCCTGGGCTAAGGGTTTTATATATAAGTTTTTGAAAATAAAATTGGGGCTATGTATAGTAAAACCCCACAAACCTCTCTATGTAAATAATTCGCTCAATTAAAATTTCAAACTCTCTAATTTCGCCTATGAGCGAAATTTCGCCCTTAAAATTTTCTATGCTAAAAAGGGATATAGCCGACTATCTAGCTAAGTGCCTAGAATACCAACAAGTTAAGGCAGAACACTGTCACCCAATAGGGTTGTTGCAGCCTCAACCAATTCCATAATGGAAATAGGAAACCATTTCCATAGATTTTATCATCGGGTTACCAAGATCGGCCAGGCATAATGATGCCATCATGGTAGTAGTGGACAAGTTGAGAAAGTCCACTCACTAACTTGTAAGGCAATAGATATTGCCAACATCTTCATGAAAGAGATCTTTAGACTACATGGCATTCCTAAGGAGATTGTATCTGACCGAGATACAAAGTTCACTTCAAGATTTTGGAAATCCTTGATGGCTGGTTTTGAGACTAAAGACTGCATGGAATTCCTAAGGAGATTGTATCTGGCCGAGATACAAAGTTCAATTCAAGATTTTGGAAATCCTTGATGGCTGGTTTTTAGACTAAATTGTTTTTTATCACATCTTATCACCCTCAAACAGATGGACAAACATAAAGAGTAAACCAAATATTAGAAGACATGTTGAGGATGAATGTAATTCATCAGCCTAAGAAGTGGGAAGACTACCTGTCGTTGGTATAGTTTGCCTACAACAATGGTTACCAAGAGTCACTAAAGATGATCCCTTTCAAAACCCTCTATGGCATACCTTGCAAGACTCCAGTTAGCTGGAGTAATCCAGTGGATAGCGTTACAATCGGACCCGACATGTTGAAATATATGGAACAACAAGTGATCTAGATAAAGCAAAATCTGAAAACTTCTCAAGATAGAAAGAAAAGTTAAGTCGACAAACCCCCCCCCCTAGAGAATTCAAGATAGGAGACCATGTATATCTTAGAGTTAGTCCCAAGAAGAGTTCCCTGGAAACTCCATATTGTGGACCCTTTGAAGTTTTAGATAGAGTGGGACGTGTAGCCTATAGGATAGCACCCCCTCCCACAGTAAAGGCACATAATGTTTTCCATGTTTCATTAATGAAGAAATATGTACATGATTCTAATCATATAATTGACTGGTCTATGATCCAGGTGAGTCGGAGGGATAATTCCTACCATAACCTCAATGCATACTAGACAGGAAGGAAAACCCACTCAAGAACCGAGCCATTGCACAGGTCAAGGTGTAGTGGAAACAATTTGGTCCAGACGAGGCCACGTGGGAAATGGAGGATGCCATGAGACATGCATATCCATTTTTGTTCACTTATGTATATACAGAGCACATTGATAGATAAAACATCGAGGATGATGTTCCTTTAAGGAGGAGGGAATTGTAACACCCTATTTCTCCCAGCTTGTAAATATAACTATAATGGCCTAGAGACTATGGAAAACTCCATATGTGTGAATGTTGATTCGATGGACCTTTGTATGAAAGGTAAATGAATGTAAATTATGCTATTTAATAAAAAATGGATAAGTGTTGCATGACTGTTGGAAGGGGGGTGTACTAAGAAATACCACAAATGTTATGAAAAGAGATGGTGAAGGGGACTAGGAATGGTTGTGTTAACCTTCACCAAACCAGTACTTACTAAATTTAATTACTCACAACCAGAACAGTCCTTTGACCCATAAATGAATTAAATTCCAACAAGTAGGTGGGAAGACCTCCTCAAGAGTTAATGAGGGGATAGGGAAGAGCACCCATCTGTAATGCTTCCAGACCTGACTACTGGTTGGGAATTTGAGCCACACACAACCTTGTTGAAAGAGGCAAGAAGGGAAGGTGTGGTGGGCAGAGAGAGACCTGCAAAGAGTGCAGAGGAGAGGAAGCTTTCGAGTTCAAGGAAGAACTGGAAAATAGGAGTTCTAGTCATAGGAATTGGTAGAGAAGGTTATGATATAAGATGATAAACGAGGTTGGTCCTCCTTGTTTGGTATCGTGAAAACAATTTCCAAGATCTTGTGAGAGGAGGGGAGTAACCTTCATCCCTATTGTTGCTAAGCTGGAAGAAGAGATTTTGTTGCAGAGAATCATGGTATAGCTTAGGGGTGGCTAGTTGTAAATCTATTTGGATTGACTGAGCCTACGGTTGGGTGGAAACAGGCATCTTTTTTTAGCAGTCGCTTCAAGTTGTCTGGTTCTGATAAGTATTTTCCCTGTTTTATGTGTTGAACTAGAATAATGGATGAACTCCTAGATTTATGCATGTGTGTACTTATAAATACTTTTTGTGTGGAATGATTACGGTATGAACATGCCTCCTTCTCTTTTAAAACCTACATCCTCTACAAATAGTTTGAATGCCCATCTTAGCTCTGGAGGCTTCCTGGGGCATAAGCTTGTATGATGGTTGAGATGGGAGATGTAGTGTCGACCTGAACCTGTCCATCTAAAGAGGACACCTCTTTTAGAGTCCTTGTCGCATAATCAGGATTCCGGGCCCAATTCCTTAACCATTTCATGACAAGCTCTGGAAGGGTAGTGAAAGTGGAAGCCTTTAAAAGGGGAGGTCCCTTCATTTAGAAGACGAGTGGAAGAGATCCGTTCGAAATGACCCATATGACCAATGCCCAGGAACCTTGGGCTAAGCCTAAGGAAGCTATGTCCCCTTGGATTTGTAGCTCCGAAATTCCAGGACTTCAGAGTAAGACTGACCTTAACAGCCTTACGTGGATCGAAGGTAACTGGGAGACTCGGTCTCCTGTGATATTGAATAACAATAGGTGGTTCCCCAGGTGGTTGGGTGAACCTATCTCACAAATTAAATCGAGGTCCAAAACCCCGAAGGCCGGAGCCGTGAAGGACACAACACCGTAGATTGCGGGATCCCTCAAATCCTTTCCTAACCGTCGATATATCGGGGACACGTGGCACTAGTACCTCTAGTTCAGAGATTGGATGCTTCAGAAGGTAAGAGGAGTCTACATAGAAATACTCTTGAATGTTGAACCCCCAAGGTAACCAGGACTGTAGATCTATAAATCTACGTGACCGGATCTCGACCGTGAGATATGAGGTATGCTGAAGGACGATTAGACCAAAGCCAAGAGGTGTGATGATTCCATCCATGGTGACATGGATTCAAAATTAATGAGCCACGTGTCATCTGGATTTATGCACATCACCTACTCCACAAGGGTCTTGGATTGTGACACATATCATCCCGGGTGAGGGCATGTGTCGCCACTGAACCAACTATGTGTCAGCCCCTGGTACGTTCCCACCTAGACAACGTGGTTGGCGAAGAGATTGGGACTTTGAGAGTCCTAAACTTCGGAAATATAGAGGATTTGGAGCATAGTATTGTAGATATTTCATAGAAGACCCGAAGCCTAAATTAGTAGAGTATATTTGAACCATCCATTGGAAGGGACAGGTGTCATCATCTTTCGCACTTTGGAGCAGAAGAGTTGAAGAGTGGAGGGTCGAGAACTCCCGAAGCCAGAGACCCGAAGCTAATCTCAGTCATTGGTTGTGACAAGAGTATGGACCGTCAATTCAACCTGTGTCTGTCTGCGAGTCCGGAGTCCGACAAAATCGGAGTCAGGTGATTCAAGAACACCCGAAGTCCAAATTTTCAATGTGCACGAGGAACCTATTGAGTCGGACCCATGTGGATTTTTTGTGGCCTCGACCAATGAGAACCCAAGGAACTTGAGAGAGACGTATCCACCAGTTCTGAGCTCGGTTATGAGTGTGGTGACCATGGTTGGAAATCCCTGGACGAGCAGAATGGGATTTGAGACCCCGAATGGAGGTCTTGAGTTCTTAAGAAGAAATAAATTTTCAACGCCCCACCATGGGTGTGTTACAATGGGCATATTGAATGTTGGATTCTTGTATTGACAAAGATATCTCTATTGAAGGTGTGTTGGATAAGTGCATGTGAACAAGAAATGTAACATCCTCATTTTCAAACCCCAAACTAACAATGTATATTGTAAATGTAATGTATGGCCAAGAGCCAAAGCGATGTAATATGTAAATGATGTAAATTGAATATAATGTATAAAATGTATCGCTAGTTTCATATGGACACAACCAAATATTTGGGGGATAAGTTTCCACAAGAGGGGGAAGGGGTCCAAGGGGGGAGAGTTTACCCATGTTTATTAAACCAAAACCATTTCTTTCTAAATTATCCTTAACATGAACCTTCCATTATTTGTTGAGTGTACTAGAGCCTAATCATTGAATTCATGTAAGAGGGTGGGTGTGAGAAGTCACTTCCCATAGTTATTGAGAGCACGGGGGATGAGTAAAATCATCTTGGGGAAAAGTGCAAGTCAAGAAAGAAAGAGAAAGAGAGGAAAATTTGTATGGGTAGGAGACCAAATTTGTAGATTCACGTTTTTGCATGGAGAGTTGTTTTTACATGGAGTTTTTTTACCAACAAAGGAGTTCTGAGTGATGAAGCTTGAAGGAAGTTATTGCGGGCATGTTTGAAAACTATTTGGAGCTGAATTTTCATGGAGAAAGAGGTTGCGGGATTGTGAGTAATGATCTATTCAAAATTCATCAAAGGAAGCAAGTGTTTTGTTGTTGGGCGAATTTGTGTTGCAACTGTATAATTACTGAGGTCCCATTAGAGATATTTCTTGTCCAACCTTTGTTGGAAGCCCTCGAAGGGAGTGGAAAGGCCTGAGGGACTATGAGCAATGAATGGGTATTCCATCGCTTGGGTTGTGTCGGTTGTGGAGAGGAGAGATGGTGGATTGAAATCAACTATGTGAATTGTTTGTTGAGAGGTGGACATTAACTAGCCTTAGGGACCACTGTCTCTTATGGGTTCATAGCCCCAACTTCGGGGTTAATTTTTGTTGGGAACTGGAACAAAAAGCCTATGATTGGGAGGAATGTCTATCCTCTACAATTGGTTTCATATTTTCATAAGATAAGTGTTCTTATCTATTGTGTTGATCTGTGTTAAATGTTGATATATTTGTTGTGCATTTTACTCTGAGTTATACTTGGTTAATGCTACTTGCTATGAGTATAATTGATGCATACAAATCTATATTTTGTGGTGGATTTATTTTGTATTCACTTAGTCATTGTTGTGTAAATTTAAAGTAATTGCATTTATGATTTTATTCAGTATGGATAGTTGCATGAGTTAGAATGTCATGTTGTGTGTTATTTCTTCATTTAGAATTGGTATCATAATTTTTTATTGGGTCGTTTTAGCAGTGGCGTGACCAAGCTGGGGGATGGGTACGTTATAGAGTGGTGTCATATATCAATTTCAACATCATACTCGTATGGGCCAAGAACCAATGTGAATTTGGACAAATTCATTGTTACAGACTTCGGTAAGAGCGAATTTGGGGGAAAACGGTGCAAAACCAGAGAAGAATCCACAAATTCATGGGAATATTTGAGATTTAGTTGCCTCATAAATCTTTGATATGTTTAATGGCATAAATCGGTCATATTGCATAGTTAGATTCGACATGCAAGGCCAAATTTCATATTTTAATGGTCGATGCAATGCTAGGCAGAGTTTAATGAATAGATGGTCGAGATCATGTTCAATATCGAGATCAATGTCCCATATTCATTGTGATAAATTTGAAAAATTATAAGGTTTTTGGAGCTAGCAAGGTCGACCAATTCGATGGTCGATATTCATTTTCGGCAGGTGGGAAAATGAGATAGACTGATGATATGGATTCATTTTCAGCCAATGGGAGGTTGAATTAGATCAACGATTAGGATCAATTTGAATGATAGATCGATGGTATAGATTCATCGTGGATTTGGTCAAAATTTCCAAGTGTTGAAAATTCTCCAAGAGAAATCATCGATGGTCGATGGTCGGATCGAAAAATTTGGTGAAGAGTTTGGTTCGACCAAAAGAACTATTCAATCTTCAATGGCCAATGATCGGGCATCGACAAAGTTGGGTGAAGTTTGATAGATCAACAGTTGAGATCATTTTTGAATGGGAGATCGACGGTCCAAATTCATCAGGGATTTGGTCGAGAATTTCTAAGTGTTAGAGTTGGCCAATGGAAATAGTCGAGAGCCAATGGTCGGGTCGGCCAGATTGGAGAAGTGTTTTAGTTTCCAATGGAAATCATCAATGACCAATGGTCGGGTGTTTCCCAATTGAGAAAAGTGTTTCGATTGAGAAAGATAAATAATCGATCATCGATGGTCGATGGTCGGGTGTCGACCAATTTGATGAGGTGTCAGTTTGTCCAATAGAAATGGCCAATGAAGGAAAGAGTGTGATTATGTGTCATGCCACATCATCTAGGGTGTCATGTTAGAGTATGTGTTTCATTCCACGTCAACATCCACATGTCATTCCATGTCAACATAGTTTACATGTCATCTAAGAAATGGTCGATGGTCGATGGTCAGGTCGACCAAATTGAGGAAGTGTTTTCGTTAGCCAATAAGAATTGTCGATGGTTGATGGTTGATGGTTGGGTTGGCCGAATTGGTAAGGAATTTCATACGCCAATTAAAATCACCAACGATCAATGACTGATGGTTAGGTCATTTAGTTTAGATACATTTTTAAAATTAGTTTCCAAAGGAGGGGGCTAATGGTCGACGATCGGGTTTGCAGTTTCAGAAAAGTGGTGTATGTGTCCAAATGAACACTTTGATCATGGATGGATTATAGATCAATATTCCATATTTTTTTAAGTTGTCGATCGACGATGTAAATTGATCCACAGGGTTTGGAAAGGATTAATAGATCAATGGCTCATATTTCACCCAATTTGAGATTGACGACTCAGAATTTGAACATTATAACAATAAAATAGTTAAAAGTTCTCTAGACCATAAATTTCAACTCAGAGCTTAGATTTAAGCAAATGAATAGTAATTGGAAAGGTATTGAGGATGGGAACACATATTTCTACCCATAATTTTGAATTGGGTACCAAAATTTCTTAGAAAGTAATAAAGAGAATTTTGTAACAGTAAGTGAGTGGAAAATTACAACTTCTAAATGTTGTAACATTTCGCTCATAACTCAGAATGAGGCATGAGCACAACCATTGGAGAGTTGTTTCAGAGAAGAATGTGTTTAAGGAATCATATTTTTAATTGGTAATTGTGTTCTTCATAAATTGATGTGAACAATAACCTATAATATAAGTAATAAATATTTTGCAATATGCTTAATTATAACAACAATTATTGCATGCACATTCTTGTAGAATTAGAGATATAGGAAAGGAGAATTTAGTTCTTATATGATAAATAGAGATATGGAGGATACTCAAGGGTCTTACATCCATGAGTAAGAAACCAAAGGTCTGCATTTTAGCATGGGAAATGCTAAGACAAAGTTTAATGGAAGAAGAGACAGGTAGGATCTTGTAACTATGAGAGGCCTGCAAAGAGAAGTGAGAAGCTATAGGGCCGATAGTGAAAATATCATGAAATCTCAGGAAAAGATACTAAAAAGCCTAAATATGATGTAGAAGCAAGTCAACAAATATTTTGGCACAAAGTAGGAAGCTAGTGCAAGGCAAGTGGAAGTATCTAGATCTCATGATAGGAGGGATGATCATGGAAGATCTAGATAGTCAAGGAGTACTAGCATGCATCAACATCATCATTAATTAGGGAACTCAACCAAAAGAGAATATGCATGCTCAAGTTAGGGAAGAAACCCAGGTATGTCTCCTGTCAGACATCAGAGGAGGAGACATGGAATAGATAGCTTGCAAGGGGAGCTGAGGAAAATCAAGCCACCATCATTTGATGGAGAGAAAAATAAATTAGAATATACAGAAGCATGGTCATTGGGAATGATGAAATATTTCCAGTTGCATGATTGCTCATCAAATGTAGAATCCATAATTTCATCCTACTACCTTCAAGGAAAGGCGTTTATGTGATGGGATCAACTGATGTAGGTTAAGAACCTTGATGAGAAGAGAGTTTCTTGGAATTATTTAAAGAAATATTTTCTACAGTAGTACTTGTTAAAGAAATATTATGACAAGAAGATGAAAGAGTTATTTGAACTCAAAATTGGGAACATGACCATGGATGAATATGAGAAGAAATTCCTAGATATTCTCAAGTATGTGAGCTTCATTAGAGTTGAGAAGGTCAAAATTCAAAGGTTCTTGAGTGGACTTCCATCCTTCTACAAGGATAAGATTAAGTTTGATGAGACCGAGAATTTAGAAGAAGTCATAAGAAAGGATAAGTATTTGTATGAGAAGAACATAGGAAGATCAACTTTCCAAAAGGATTGGGAGGACAAAAACAAAGGCAAGATGGATCAAAGGAAGAAAGGATTCAAGCCACCTTTCATCAAGAATAGATATCAAGCATATCATCAAGGGAAACCATCTCAAGGCAATCAGAAAATGATAGAATCCTTGGGAAAGAGGTCAAGACAATAGCCCATAAAGTGTTGGGGATGTGAAGGAGATCATATGTGTACATATTTTTCTCACCGGGGAGACAAAATGAAGACTATGCATAACATCAAGCAAGAGGACATAGTAGAGGACATAGGCAGAAGCATGCCAAGGATCTATGTAGCCTTGGACAATAGATAAGAAAATTGTCAATCTTGCATGATTGAAGTGGAAGGTAAGATTGATAATCAACCCATAGCTATTTTGATTGATTCTAGAGCTATTTATAGCTATATAGATCCAAATCTAATTGAAAGTTTTAAGTTGAATAAATGTAAGTATGAAAAGTCTTGGTTAGTTTAGCTAGCTACTAGAATCAAGAGAAGAATTAATGAGCTTGTTAAAGAACGGCCTATAAACATGAATGGTGATCCAAATTGTATCATAGTGTTATTTTTCATCTATCTCACTACGTTTTGGGTGGAAAAATTGGAGGAATCAACTTGCAGGGCCATTTCGACGACTGGTCCAAATTTGAAAATTTGGGTCCAAAAAATAGTCATAAATATTTCAGGGCCATTTTGATTCATCAAACGACCTTTTTTTGGTCCAAAACTTACTATGGAGGAATATTATAGTTCCTACACGTCGATACCTTTCCAATGGTGCAGATCGCTCATCAATAAGATTTTGTATGAGAAAGTTATTCCTCCCGCAAGTTGACCTACCATATTGATCACCATGGTGCGAGTGGATGCCACATCAACCTCCATTACTTAGACATGTGGAGCTATCCACGTAGTGGATTTTCTAAGAACATTATAGAATGTCCAAAACCTTATCTCAATTGAAGGTTTAGGAAGTAAAAAACCTATCCATAGATGGATATCGGGCTATGTTGAAAACCGGGCCACTAGGAGGAGAATGGGTTCCATTCTTTTGCGTTGTATCTTGTTCCATAGCTGAGAAAAACATTTGAGTGTGGCATTTTGTGAGAATAACAAAGGAGGAGAGATTATGTAGCGTACATACAGGCCACATGTCAAATGAAACTCCATAGAGAGTGCCTCTTTCTTTGTACTTGCATCATTTCTTTACCAGAGAAAAGAGAGTAGATCAGCCTCGCCTTCTAGTTGGGTTTTCTTCCGTATTGGGTTTCCTAGGTCATATATTGTGTTTATTTGTGCATGGTGTGAATTTGTTTTATTTTTCTCTATTTTTCTATGTTTTATCTATTTTATCAGTAACTAAATATTCTGGAGACCTAAAGGAAATTAACCTTAATAGTAAAGATTTTAGTATTTTATTATATTTGTTGTGTTGACTTGTTCCAGAGGAATATCCACAACAATTTACAAATAAAATGGAACTAACACTAAGGAATATTTGAACATTATACTGCTTGGGTCTTATGACTACTTGATTGGCATGGATTGGATAGAAAAGCATCGCGTTGTCTTTGATTGTTATAGCAAGATTTTCACATGTATTGTTGAAGAAGGGAATTCAAGAACAATGCAAGGTATTCCAAGGCCTATATTTTTCCAAGAGATTTAAACATTACATCTCAAAATAAGTTTTAGAAAATGGTGCCAAATACATGCATCCCATATGGAAGAGACAATGAAGGATAAGAAGCCAAGTCTTGAATATTATCCAGTATTAAAAGAGTATGAAGATGTATTTGAGGAGTTTCCAGGATTTCCAGCAAAGAAGGATATATATTTCTCTATTGACTTAATTCCTGGAGCTGCCCCAACATCCAAAACTCCGTACATAATGAGCACACTAGAGCTAAAAGAGTTGAAAATTTAGCTAGAAGAGTTGTTAAAGAAAATACACATACACCCAAGTGTTTCTCCTTGGGGTGCCCCAGTTCTTCTTGTCAAGAAAAAATATGGAACGCTAAGGTTGCGTAATGAATTCAAATAGTTGAACAAGGTTGCATGCAAGAACAAATATCATTTGCCAAGGATTGATGATCTTTTTTATAAGCTAAAAGGAGCAAAGATATTCTCCAATATTGACTTGAGGTCGAGCTATAATAAAGTGAGAATCAAAGAAGAAGAAACTAGCAAAACAACCTTTCAAACAAGGTATGAACACTATAAATTTGTGGTGGTGCCTTTTGGGTTGACAAATGCACCGACTACTTTCATTTTTTTTATGAATGGGGTGTTCAAAGATATCATGGACAAGTTTTTCATTGTATTCTTGGATGATATTCTAATTTATTCCAAGACAAATAAGTAGCATGAGAAACATTTGAGTATGGTGATACAAGTGTTGAGAGAGCACCAATTGTATGCCAAATTGAGTAAATGCATTTTTTATCAAAAGAAGATCCATTGTTTGGGTCACATTGTTTCATAAAATGGCATAGTAGTGGATCTGTGAAATAATGAAGCAATCAAAATTTGGCCAGTTGCAACAAACATTTCAGAGGTTAGATCATTTATGGGTCTAGTTGGTTATTACAGGAGATTCATTGTGAGATTCTTCAAGATTACATACCCAATAACATATTTGCAAAATAAAGGAGTAAATTTTTAATTGAGTGCTAAGTGTGAAGAAATTTTTTAGTGCTTAAAGGATTTTCTAACCGGTGCACCTATTTTAAAAGTTGCATATCCAGATGAGGATTTTTTTGTGTGCACATATGCATGCAAGGAAGGGCTCAATGGAGTCCTTATGCAAAATGGGCATGCAATTTGTTACGAGTCCAGAAAATTGAAGGAGTGTGAAATAAATTATGCCACACATGACTTAGAGTTGGCATCCATAGTATATGCTTCAAGGATGTGGAGGAATTACCTCATGGAAAAAAATTGAATTAAGAACATACCATAGTGGTATGAAATACTTGTTTGAACAACCAACACTAAATGTTAGACAAACTAAATGGCTGGAATTTCTTAGTGAATACGACTTTGACATCAAACACATAAAGGGAAAAGAGAACAAGGTGGTTGATGCACTTAGCATAAGGGTGCATAAAATGCATGCTACAACCATTAGCACGTTCAATAAAAATGTAAAAGAAATAATTCTAGAGGTTGTAATGCATGACCAACATTATGTGCAAGTCAAAGAAAACTTACAATAGAATAATGTACAACAAAAATATAAGGATTACAAACTAGAAGAGAATGGAATCCTCTTATTCCAAAATAGAGTTTATGTTCCTAATTCTCGAGAATTGAGAAATTTAGTTTTAAAGAAGATGCACAATGTTCCATATGTTGGACGTCCAGGATAACATAAAAATATTACAATTGTAAGAGGTCAATATATTTTGCCTAGTATGAATAAATATGTCATTGATTATTTGGCTAGATGCATGGAATGTCAGAAGGTAAAGGCTGAGCACACATATTCAACTAGTTTGTTGTAGCCATTTCCCATTCCTTAATGAAATGAGAAGTTCTTATTATTGATTTCATTACCAAATTTCCTAGGACATCAAGGCAACATGATTCCATCATGCTAGTGGTGGAAAATATTACAAAGGATGCACATTTCATTCTATTAAAAGTAACTCACAAGGTAGCCAATATTGCATAAATTTATATGAGAGAAATTTCTAGGGTACATGGTGTGCTAAGGAAATAGTGTCGAATCGAGATCCTATTAGAAAAAATAGGATCGCAGAGCAATAATATAAAACAGATGCGGAAATAAAACACAAAAGATACACAATACAATAGAGACGCATATATACATGGTTCACCCAATATAGGCTACGTCCACCAGAGAAATTGCCACTCCTTCCTTTTATTCTTATTCAACAAATGAAGGGATACAACCTACAACACACCTGTTGTAACTTTCTCTTCTTTTCTAATAGTCTCCTCTCTCATAATATAATTTTCACACACTCATACATCGCCGCAATACAATTCCCTCATATATAAAAGAGGGTTCCCTTCTAGGGAAAAAATCCCTAACATAACTTCTACCGTCAGATCTGCAACATAATGATGAACAATCCATATTGATTATGAAATTACAATATTTTGCAAGGAAATTTTCCTAAAAAAATCTCTTCAAGGGCACTGCCCCTAAAACCCTACCAAGGGGGGCTCCATAAATCATTATCGCCCCCTTGGACCCCCACGTGATATATGTGGGGGGGAAATCCCCCCCCACCACTTGTCAGGAAATGAGATCCAAACATAGTTGAAAACAAGACCTCTAAATCAAGATGATAATCAGGCTCCACAACCAACGGATCCCAAGTTCACTTTCAATTTTTGGAAGGTTTTTTTTTAAGGATCTAGGACCAATTTGAATTTCAATACAACGTATCACCCATAGCTAGATGAGAAAAAAGAAAGGATTAATCAGATAATTGAAGATATGTTGAGAATGTATGTAATGGATAAGACTTATAGATGGGAGGACTATATCCATTTAGTTGAGTTTTATTATAATAATGGGTATCAAGAATCATTAAAGATGATCCCATTTGAATCAATGTATGACAGAAAATGAAACACATCAACAATTTGAGATAACCCAGAAAACAGAGCCGTGATTGGTCCATAATTGTTAAGAGAAATGGTAAAGATCAGGTAGAATTTGAAAGTTTCATAAGATCGACAGAAGATATATGCCAATAAAAGAAGAACACATAGATAATTCAAAATGGGAGAGAACATGTTTTTAAAAGTTAAAGCCAAGAGAAGCTTGCTGAAATTGAAAAGTTGCCCAAAGTTGACAATGAGATATTGTGGGCATTTTGAGGTCTTAGAAAAGATAGGGTTAGTTGCATACATACTAGAATTGCATGCATCCATGAGAATTCATAACGTATTCCATGTGTCTTTATTAAAAAAGTATTTACCTGATCATAATCATGTGATTGATCGGAATGTGATCTAGGTGGAATATGAAGGGGATTTTTAGATGGAACCAATGCGCATCCTAGACTGGAAAGTCAAAGTGCTTAAGAAAAAAACCATCAACTTGGTAAATGTTCAATGGACCTTCTACAGTTTTGAAGACACTACATGGGAGCACAAGGAAGCCATGTAGTAAGAATACCCGCTAATTTTTGCAAATTTTGAAGGAAAATGAATGTACATTTGTACATAAGCGAATGAAGGCTCCATTTTGGCAGTTGGAGTTCCTAGAGCCACAAATATGAGATTTCTTGTCGAACCAATGTGTGGGTTGAGGGGAAAAGAGAGTTGTTGGTTGGAATTGTTGCATGAGTCATTAAGTTGTGGAATTATCAAGTATTATGATGTGATATTTTTATATATGTCAATGTGTAAATTGTATGGTTATGTGCACTGAGGACAGTGCAGTTTGTAGGGGGAAGGGAATGTAACATCCTCGTTTTCAAGCCCCAAACTAGCAATGTATATTGTAAATGTAATGTATGGTCGAGAGCCAAAGTGATGTAATATGTAAATCATATAAATTCAATATAATGAATAAAATGTATCGCCAACTGCAGGTGGACATGAACGGATATTTGGGGGATAATTTTCCATAAGAGAGGGAAGGGGTCCAAGGGGGGAGAGTTTACCCATGTTTATTAAACCCAAACCATTTCTTTCTAAATTATCCTTACCTTCCATTATTTGTTGAGTGTTATAGAGCCTAATGATTGAATTCATGTAAGAGGGTGGGTGTGAGAAGTCACTTCCCATAGTTATTGAGAGCATGGGGGAATGAGTACAATCAACTTGGGGAAGAGTGAAAGTCAAACAATCGAGAGAAAGAGAGGAAAATTCATATGGGTAGAAGACTAGATTTTCTTATTCATGTTTTTGTATGGAGAGTTGTTTTTACATGGATTTTTCTGGCCAACAAAGGAGTTATGAGTGTTGAAGCTTGAAGGCAAATGTCGTGGGCACGTTTGGCAGCTGTTTGGAGCTAAATTTTTGTGGAGAAAGAGGTTGCAGGCCTGTGAGTAACAATCTGTTCGAAATTCGTCAAGGGAAGTGAGTGTTTTGTTGTTGGGCGAATTTTTTTTGCAGCTGTAGAATTCCTAAGGTCCCAGTAGAGAGATTTCTTGTCCAACCTGTGTTGGAAGCCTTGGAGGGGAGTGGAAAGGCCCGAGGGACTATGAGCAGTGAAGGGGGATTCCATCCCTTGGGTTGTATAGGTTTTGGGAAGAGATTTGGTGGACTATAATTAGCTGTGAGTTTTTTTTGTTGAGAGGGGGACATTAGCCATCCTTAGGGACCATCATCTCTTGTGGATTTATAGCCCCAGCTCGAAAATGTCTTGTTATTGAGAACTAAAACAAAAAATCTACGGTTGGGAGGAACATCCGTTCTTGGCATGGGGTTGCATATTTTCATAAGATACGTGTTCTTATCTACTGTGTTGATTTGTTTTAAATGATAATATATTTGTTGCACATTTTACTTTGAGTTATACTTGGTTAATATTGCTTGTTGTGAGTAGAATTGATGCATATGAATCTATATTTCATGGTGGAATGATGTTGTATGAATTTAGTTGTTGTTGTGCACATTTAAAGTAATTGAATTTACGTTTTTATTCAATATGGATAGCTGCATGAGTAAGAATTTCATGTTGTGTGTTATTTCCACATTTATATTTGGTATAAGAATTTTTTATTAGGTCATTTTAGCAATGACGCGACCTAGTTGGGGGATGGGTATGTTACAAGAAACATAGTATACATGTATCCCATGTGATTGGCATCCCATATGAAGGATTCAATTGGTAATCAACTGACTTTTAATTGAGCAACATTGTGTTTATTGATTGACATATAGTGTTGTAGAGAAGTTTTCATTCAGACTTGTAATCTAGAATAGAGGCCTCATAATCAATTTTGAAGATAGAGAACTTGACATCATATAAAGAACACAGATCATATTTTAATTTCCATAGAGAAGCAAGTGGTCTATAAGTCCATCGTTATGTATCAAAGACTCACCTATTTTCCAGTGTAATTTAGTGAGTGTAAGGATGATTGTTGACAATTGGACCATATCATACCATTCCTTCATCAAATTATGTCAGACCTCTTGGAACGTAGCAAGACATTGGTTCTACCTTTCCCATTGGAGAAGGATGACCCTTTTGTAGAGAGTCCTTTTGAATTAGGTGATCATGAAACCATCTATCTGTTGCATTAGGAACATGAGGTTTCAAGGATTTATCAATAGAAATCATATACAAGTTCCCACCTATCAAGTTGTGATACATGAGGAATTGAGAAATATGGATGTTATGGACATGAATGGTTGGTTGTTCCATGAATGTGGGTGCAAATTTACTAGGGTTGGTGGATGTTAAGGTGGTTTCACAAATACAATTATAAATTTTAAGGTGAACATGATTTGCACATAGTCATGGGTACTTGATGCATCATTTTATGTGCATGTTATAAATGTTCAACCCATACAAGTTGCATCCAATGAGGTTTCCCTTAGTCCTTAATGTGTCTTCCAAGGTGAAATGCTCATGTTATCACCATGGGGTTTGAGATAATTACCTAGAACCTCTACAACATTTGAGGTAGACATCTCTATTCACACCAAGCTCCTAAGCCCGTGTGTACACCCTCTCAACAACCTACATACGCACTGAACATGTCATGTGCACACTTCATCACCATGTGCTCTAATTTCTAAATTTGTGCATGGAACAATAATGTCAACCATTGCCAACATTGTTATACATGCACACCAATAAAAACACACAATATGTCAAGAAGATGAACAATCATCGAAAATTACATAACCAAAGCACCTTCAAAGACTAAATCTTAATATTATAACTACAATGTATTCAGATGCATATTATGCATGATAAAACATAAAGCAAACAAGGGAAATTGTTGCAAAGCAGCTAGTCCCTGCGTTCATAGTAAGTTTCATCCAACGTACAAGGATCTCAAGTACGTACTCATTACCAAAATGAGTGAAGTCATTAATACATTACCATTAACTATTAGATACCAACTTAATTCATTGACTCAATAAGTTATAACAACAATAATTTAAAACTTTTCATCCAAAATATGTATATATACTCAATCAAATTATAAAAGTAATGGTTTGATGTAACTTGTCCTCTAATATGTATATAAAGTAATAAAATTCATAAACAATAACTGTATAAAACACATATAAATAAAAAACAGAATTGTTATACTGTACATACTGAAGTTGAGCCCGTATTATAAGGCACAGTAATATTCCTCATAGTTATATATCCACCATAGCCTAATTCCTTCTAGAGGAATTTGATTGCAGATATTCTAGATAGCCAGTGCTTAGTGCAGGAAATACCTACATTTATATCCATATCGGCATGTGACCAATATTAGCTACAACATTGTGGAACATTAGGAAAACTTTGATGGCGTATGAATATAATATTATATTACATGGGCACACAAAGTGTTCATCTGATGCACAACTTTCATAAAACGATTATATCATGGGCACACAATATATTCTTCAAATTTGCCACTTTGGATTGACACAAACCAGTACTGTAATCCATTTTCTCGGTAGAGGGAATAGGTGATTGAACTACTTCAAAAACCATTACATCCATTACAGTATGTTTATTTTATGTCATTATAAATAAACTCATGAATGATACAGGAGAAAATAACTTTGATCTTCACTTCAGAAATATTTTCTTCGAGTGTCCCACAAAGTTATCACACTGCTGCACCTTAGATCTGTGTCGGGTGTCCGTCTCATCAATTGAGTTCTTTTGTCACTGCAGATTAATGCATTTGAGGTCTGTCACATTAATCATCGATGCTAGATGCCATTCCCTCGTCAACTTCTCATTTCCTTCCCTCTTCAACTTCTTTCAAAGCACATCAGTGGCTCAAATTGAATTTCACATTTTAAATTGAGTGGAGTTTAACAAGGAGGAGCGGATGCAAAAGGTCTATTCTTCATTTTGTATTAATGCAACATGGCAGCTCAACATTGTTTCACATTTTCCCTCGTGGTTATCAACACCACATGTTGATTTTACAAGAAAACAATATCCGTCGATCTCCCTAGAAAACCTGCCTGAAATTCGTCAATATTCTTCGCTCTCCTTCATCATCTATTGTCAAATATTTCACTATGTTACTCAAGTTAGGATAAGATAAAATTTAAAGAGAAGTACGAGGTCGAGATGACTCCCAACTCTCGCTCTTCCCTTCATCTGGTCTCCTTGAGTCTCGACTTGTCCCGAGGTCTCGCCTAGAGGGGAGAACGAGTCTGCCAATGAGGTGAGTGAGTTTTTAAAGTGTTGTATTAGGATGTTAAGTAATCACCAATTATTCCAACCAACATTTTCAAACCCCACCCCTGTGGTAGATTAATACACATTAAAGTACCTCATTAGTTGCAGTGCAGGGGCTTCAAACTTTCTCAATTATTTCTTGAGAAAAAGTCAAAGAAGAACATGGAGATTTACATCATGTGCAAATAAGAATGCCTAGTACATTTATACTTGTGAATGTCCTATATACTTGATGTTGTGGTTGCATAAAAATGTAGAAAGAGAAGCCATTTGCTTAATTTCTCATTTAAGAAATTTCATAGATGAGAATACAAACTAACTCTGATAGAGAGTTTTACTCTTGAATGAGAGTTGTTTGTCCTTTCATAAAAATCTTATGTTAACCCTTATTCAAAACATTTTGTGGTCTAAATTCTCATTCAGGAGTTTAAATTAACTCTGGTTAAAGAAATTTTGTGACATAAATTCTTATTCAAATTTCGCGGAAAATTGCTTCTGTCCACTGCCCATAAAAAAAAAACCAGCATGGAATCTCAAGCTTAATACAGACTTCGTTCACTCAAAGTCATAGGTTGGAATTCTGCATAAGAAGAAAATGAGGCAAATATCACTGCTTGTGTTCATTTTTCTCGCTTTCTTGATATGCATTGTGTTGATCTTAGGGGATGGGGAAAAGGGTGCGGGTGGAATTGGGAGTTCGAAGGTTGAGCAATTGGTGGGTTCAAACATGGCACCTGTGATTCCAGTTATTGAGCAAGATAGGAAAACAAGTTTCCTCGATCTCTTGGATGAGTTGTTCAGAGGTGTGAAGGAGGATTGTGGTGGTGGAAATGAGCTTCTTGACATAAGCCGTTGTTTCCTAGTTTTGGCTGCTTGGTTGTATGCTTCCCATGCCTAGACTACTCTCCAAGCGGCACCGCCACCTTTCTCCTCTGTGGACTTGCAACCTATTCTTCCCGACGGCTCAGGGGATATAGTACCATAGCGGGAGATATGGTGCAATAGTTACCAGCGTGAGGAAATATGAAAAAGAAATGGGAAAATATATCAAATGCACAAGTTCAAGTATATTTTGACTGGATTTCCGTACAAAGAGAAAGGTTATGGAAGCAAGGTTCAGTCAACCCTTCTACCGCCTGGCGCTTAATGACTGAGCAGGATAAACTTCAAAGTGGATTCACTTATCTTAGAACACGATGTTGGTATCTAATTCCATAATGACTCAGAAGATACGATGCTATGATGGAAAATGCACTATGCTTGGATGCATGCTCATTGACAGAGTAAGTTTCATCCATGGATGACTTCTTTATGCAATTGTTTTACACCCATAAAATTTGTTTATGTGCATTGTTTTGCATTTTTGCTTGTATGCAGATTTATGTACAGGGAGGGTTACCTCCATGCAACCTTCCTAGTGGAATGTACTTTCCAAAAAACTCCATGGTGGCTCATTTAGGTCTCCAGCATAATGTGGTGGTGGTGGTTCATGTTAGGAAGTGGAAGAAAAACAAAGCATAAACAACCAATAAATCGAGAACAACAAGACACAACAACAATCATACAATTGACACAGTGATTTACGTGGAAATAAAATACGGGAAAAACCACAGGGCAATGATAATCGGTATTCTTATTATTCAAGGGAGAATTACAACAACCAAACACATGCTTACAACCATCCTCTCCTCACATACACATTGTAATCCACAATATTGTGTCTTGCTCACACACTCTACACACATTGCTCTACCACCTCTATGGGTATGGTGGTATATATAACATATCTCAAATAGTTAGACTAAATGATTATAATTAGATCCACTAGTTACACAATCTGTTCACAAAAGAGTGCATGCATGCACATTCCTCATATAGTTGCATGCATGTGCATGTGACCGCATGGGAAATTCATTGGCATGTTTCCAACAATCTCCACCTTGACAACAATTCCCCTGATATATCATGCCCTCAATTAATTCATCACCTTTCTTGCAAGCCAAGAAAATCCAAACACCATCACAACTCCAAAACTTCTCTAACAATATTGTTACGTGAACATGTCTGCACAATTCACTCTAGTATGGACCATTCTGCCTCCATTAATAACCTGTCTAATAAACCGATGCACTTGTCCCATTTTGATACGTTGGACTGTTAGTCAAATGCACAACACTTTGACCACCATGGAACACCACATCCTGTACCTGTCCAAACTTACCCAATAGATCCTTGCATTCTTTCAAAACATAACATGAGGTAGATCTCCTCTAGTCCAAATCTCTCGAATCATAACCACATACCAAATCATTGCAACCACTATAGGTGATACTTGCGCTTCTGTGTTTGAAGCACCCATTTCCATTCTCTTCACTTGGTTTTTCCATGTGTTTACTGACAACACCAACTACATGTGAAATGTTGACCATTTCCCATTGCAATCATCAAACTTCCTACTAGCATATAATACTTGAGACATATAACCCTTTTCTTCTTCATCAATTGGGACATAAACCTTAAGAGAACTTACAATGGGAAGCCAAAGGGATTTTACCTGTTTCACATTATTCACACCGAATTTCCTGAGTATATTCACCACATACTTCTATTGTGATGACCAAGCTTACCATATTTCCTATCTCTGTGTATTTCCATGCTCCCAGATCCTTCATAACAACGTCCTAACCAACTGAGCCAACGTGTTTACCTCAACCATGCTTGTGCTTGCAACAAGCATAACATATAACACCAAGATAATGAATATACCATAAACACAATGGTTATACTCACTTCTTGTAAAATTTGTCTCACCATGAAGGAATCAAACATCTTGTATCATTTTCTTAACATGCTTCAGACCATACAATGATTCTTGAGTTTGCAAACAAATCTTCTGTTGCGATTCTGAACTAACCATTTTGGTTGTTCCATATACATCCCCTTGTCCAAAAAACTCCATGTAAATTTTTTTTAACATCTAGTTGTACTATCACAACTAGTGCTAACACAACATGAATAGAAACAATCTTTTAACAACCGGTGAGAAACTTTCATGGAAGTCAATACCTTCCAAATACCCTTCTTTTACCAGTCATGCTTTGAACCTTTCATCTTTTACTATGTTTGATTTTATAAAAGGATATTCATCAAACAATGTATCTTTGTCCATGATGATTATGTGGGTAGTAGGATCCCATAGTCTGCATCCCTTAACATCATCACCATATCAAAGATCTCTTCCAGAATCTTCCAGAATTTTGCAACTGATGGTGACCGAGTTACTAGATAACACAACCTCTTTTGTCCACAACTATTGCTACAACTTGGCATTACTGAGAATGCCTATTCGATCCCATATTCCTTGCAATACTTTCCAAGTTCCATAGATATGAACCTACCTTCATCATATATTATCAAACACTTGATTGACCTACCAACACATCAACCTTTCTACAAACCCACCTTTCTAACCTGGACACACTGCTCCACCTCAAACTTTGCATTCGAACAACTTTGACTAAATCTGACCAAGATAACCCAAGTGAACATTTGCCTCTCACCTCCAGGGACTTCACACTGGACTCTCATTGCTCCACCTTAACATTTCCCTTAACCAAATCCGACTAAGCCAGCCAAGTAAGCCTTCACCACTTACCTCTAGGCCCATTTACAATGGAGATCACCAAGCATTTTATAGGCTTCATTACATGCAATCCAATATGGGGTGATCTAGAAATTGTAGTTAATGAGCTAGAAAACCCTGACAATCTTGATGAGACATTCACAAACCGAAAAACAACCAAAACTCCTTGCGAGTCCTATGACTTACAAGCGGATTTGCCTCATCCTCCAGCAGGTGGAAGTGAAAAAAGTATCAATCTTGGTTTTCAAGTCAGAAAACATCCTTTCCTAATTGAAAATAATGAATACCACATAATAAGACGTTTGTTGAATCGATAACAACAAACAATTCTAAAGGACATTGCTCTTAAAAAACGCTTGAACATGGACACTCCTTTGTACTTGTTCCTTACAAGCGGAGAAAGAACAAGAAAGACATTCACAGCGAAAGCACTATTCCAAATGCTTATACGAATCTATGATTCAAACAATTCCTCTGATCCTATGAAACCAAAGGTCCTAATAGTTGCATACACAGGAAAAACTGCATATAATGCAGGTGGAACAACCGTCCACTCTGCATTTTTAATGCCTTTTAACAAGTCACAATTTCTTCCACTTAGCAAGGAAATGTTGGATACATTGTCTAAGATTTATGAAGAACTCCAACTTGTCTTTATAGATGAATCATCTTTGATTGGAAGTCAATTCTTGTATTCCATTGACAACCGACTAAGAAGCATAAAACATGTGCACACGAAATACTTTGGAAACATTGACATGATATTCTATGGGGATCTTTACCAGGCACAACCCATCCAAGATTCTTTGATATTTGAACAACCTACCATTAACATGGAAACAATGATGCATGAATTCTAGAGAGACAATATTAAATGTTTTGAATTGCATACTACAATGTGCCAGACAGATGAAACATTCATTACAATTCTGAATAGAATGCGAACAAACAGCCAAGCATATGATGACTTGACATATATCAATTTGAGGTGCTTGTGACTTGCACCAACAAACCCAACGTTCCCTTACCTGTTCTACACAAATAAGGATATTGCAATGCATAACAGCCACATGCTATCGCTCATGCCTAGTGATGACATCATCATCAATTCAATTGACTTGGAAGAAGAAAACCATGGAAATGTGCCATTTCATGAACATACAACCACTTTACCTTTGCATCTTGTCCTAAAATTAGAAATGTTGGTTGAAATATATGCCTGTAACTATGATTCACAGGATGGCTTGGTCAATGGTGCAGATGGAATACTCAAAGGCTATACGAAAACAAAAAAACTTGATGTCCTTTGGATTAAGTTCCATGAACCGCATATAGGCAAGCGACAAGCAAACAAGTTGGCTTATCTATATAATTCAAACACTGGAAGCGATTAGACACCTATTTTGCGAATATCAAAGCCAATATCGACATCAGCAAAGACAGGTCCACTGAAGATTCGAAAACAGTTTATGATTAAACTTGCATGTGCACGTACAGTCCACAGATTGCAAGGACTAACACTTGATAATGTTGCATTATAGCCTGCTGGAATTCGGATACATGGACTTGTTTACACAACATTGTCTCGTGTCAGAAGCATAGAGTCCTTGTATTTACTAAGTCCTCTTACAAAAGATAACTTCAAATTCAAACAGAAAGTTGACATTGAAATGGAACAACTTAGGACCACCGCAAAATGACAAGTGCACTATGATTACCAATTCATACAAACAAATTCATCTGTATCAATTCTCTCACTTAACACACACAACTTAAATGCACACATGGATGATATTCTCAATGACTATGATACAATGCAATCTGATATTCTGTGCTTCCAGGAAAAATACATGGCATTATGCATGCAGAACAAACAATTCCCAAATCACAATTGCATATCAAGTTACATTACACATGGGGTGATGATATTGGTGAAAAAACATGTACCAATTTTGGACCATATACATATTGAAGAAAAGAATGTTGAGGTGGTGCTTGCAATTTTTTTTTCCCATGAAACAGAAGTTGCAATGCTGAATCTGTATGTTGCTCCCCATGCAACATTCTCCAACATAGTAGATGTTATTTCCAATGCATTGGGCCATTTTCATCTGAACAAACCCATTGTTCTTGTAGGAGACTTCAATATTGACATGCTACAAAATAATGGCAGAACAAAAGAATTGGAAAACTACATGTGCAAATACAGTCTCCACTTTCTTTTGAACAACACAAGCCATCTGCAAAACACACTTATTAACCATGTCTAGTCGAATGTGCCCATTCCTCAATACAATATGTTTATCTTAGACACATATTGGTTTGATCACGATACAATTGGTATTGCACTTGAATTATGAGATATACATCAAACATATTGCAAAGTCATATTTCTATGTTTCAAAGCATATCTGTATAGCTTGTTGCAAAAAAAAAAAAAAAATTATCCAGCTTCTTAGTTTTCCTTGATTTGTACACATACTGGTCTGGTCACCATACAGTTGGTGTTGTACTTGAATTATAAAATATACATTATGCAAAAAAAAAAAAAGGTACATCCTTCTAAAAACTATATATTACTCTATTCATCTTATTCTAATTTTTTTTGGTATATGTACATAGTACTTGCCTTTTTCTTTACATGTTAACTTATGTTCATATCCCTTTTGTTTTGTACTTTTGTTCATAGAAACAAACATGAAAACTAGACGCTGCAAAGAAATCCTAACTAGAGATGTAGAGGAATCCATGCAAAGGTGCATTTTTTTTGCCCGTGTTCCATATTAAATAGTTTTTCATTTACTCTGTCTGTATTTGTTGAACTGGTTTGTAGCTGTGTTTTTTTTTTTTTCACCTCCTTCGACACTCCATATATTCCTCTACATTCACTTGTCTTCATGTGTGTAATACATATTCAATCTTGAACTCGCCAGTCCTGGTGTCCATCTGTCAATTTGTATATCGTGGAACTCTGAATTTTGTTTGGAGGACACAAAACAATAGAAGTGCAATGTTGAGCCAGCCAGCCCATAAGTCCTCTTGTCAATTTGTATATCGCGCAACTATGGCTGCTATTTGCAGCACACTGAACATTAGAGGCCCAATTTAGAGCCCGCCAACCCGGAAGTCTGTGATCCAAAAAAGTGTCTAAGTATGGAATAAGGGATCTGTACATGCTTTATAACATGTTATGTCCATACTTTATAAAAGTACACATTTAGTATGTATTGCTCATTTCTCGAAGCCCGCCAACCCTGGAGTCCGTCTGTCAAATTGTATATCATGGAACTCAATAGAAGTACAATGTTCAACCAACCAACCTGCAAGTCCGCTTGTCAATTTGTATATTGCGCAACTCTGGGTGCTATTTGCAGGACACAGAACATTAGAGGCCCAATTTAGAGCCCGCAAGTCCGTGATCCAATAGAAGTGCAATGTTGAGCCAACCAACCCATAAGTCCACTTGTCAATTTGTATATCGCACAACTTTGGGTGCTATTTGCAGGACACGGAACATTAGAGGCCCAATTTACAACACGCCAGCCCGCAAGTCCGCGATCCAAAAAAGTGGCTAAGTATGGAATAAGGAATCTGTACATATTTAGTATGTATTGCTCGTTTCTGGGAGCCCGCTAGCCCTGGAGTCCGTCTGTCAATTTGTGTATCGCGAAAATCACTAGAAGTACAATGTTGAGCCAGCCAACTTGCAAGTTTGCTTGTCAATTTGTATATCGCAGAATTATGGGTGCTATTTGTAAGGCACAGAACAATAGAGACCCATTTTTTAACCCGCCAGCCCGAGAACCTGCGATCCAAAAAGTGTACATGCTTTATAAAATCTAAGCCACCCCGCAAGTCCGCTTGTCAATTTGTATATCATGGAACTCTGGGTGCTATTTGTAGGACACAGAACAATAGAGGCCTATTTTTTGAGCCTGCCAGCCCGAGGAGCCGTGATCCACAAAGTGGCCAAGTATGGAATGTGATATCCGTACATGCTCTATAAAATCTCATGTCAATACTTTATAAAGGTACATATTTAGTTTTTCCTGGTTTGTATACATACTAGTTTGGTCACCACATAATTGGTGTTGCACATGAATTGTGAAATATGCACTACGAGTCCGACCAAGCCCTTTCGTTTTCTTAGCCAATTTTATGCCCGCTGGTTCCCTGCTACACGTTATCGAACTCTCGTTCCCCATGTTTCGAGCGTATATCTTGCATCCAAAACTTGGTAATCCATGTCTATGCTCGTGGGTTCCAAGATGGAGGATTGGCAGATTTCATGTCCATCTATATCTCTACATCACAAGTCCAACTGAACATCGTTTGTTTTCATAGTTCGCGAATTTTATGGCCAGGGGGTTCTTTGTAGGTGCCATCCAACTCTCATGCCCCGTGTGCCTGGTATACATCTTGCGCCTGAAACTTTGGTGATCTACAATTGGACCCAGACTTGAAGCTTGCAACTCATTTGCTAATTTTCTTTAATTAAATTGTACAATATCAATATTTATTATTAATAATTTAGTACTTTAAAATAATGTTTTTAGATAATATTAGCTATATAACATATATGTTATATGTTATACATGTAGACAATCGCAATCTTGAACCCGTCAGTCCTGGAGTTTGTCTGTCAACGGAACTCCCAGTGTTGCGTGGAGGACACAAAACAATAGAGGCCCAATTTTCAGCCCGCCAGCCCGAGAACCCGCAATCCAAAAAATGGCTAAGTATGGAATGAGGGATCCGTACATGCTCTATAAAATTTGATATCCATACTTTATAAAAGTACATATTTAGTATGGATTACTCGTTCCTCAGAAAATTTCTAGGTCCGGAACTAGCGGATACACGTGTTCAGATTTCCACTTACTTTTATATCGCCAGCCCGATCGTCCGCTTGCCCATTTCATATTGTACATATTACATGTAATATGTATTACATATTACATGTAATGTGTAATACATATTCAATTTTGAGCCCGCCATTCATGGAGTTCGTCTATCAATTTGTATATCACGGAACTCTGAGTGATGTTTGGAGGACACAAACCAATAGAAGTGCAATGTTGATCCAGCCAGCTCGCAAATCCGCTTCTCAATTTGTATATCGCTCAACTCTAGGTGTTGTTTGCAGCACACAGAACAATATAGGCTTAATTTTGAGTCCGTCAGCCCAAGAACCCATGATCCAAAAAGTGGATATTTAGAGCCCACCAGCGCAATAACCTGCCATACATATTACATGTAATGTGTAATACATATTCAATCTTGAGTCCGCCAATCCTGGAGTCTGCCTGTGGATTTGTATATCGCGAAACTCTGAATGTTGTTTGGAGGACACAAGACAATAGAAGTGCAATGTTGAGCCAACCAGCCCGCAAGTCCGCGATCCAAAAAAGTGGCTAAGTATGGAATAAGGGATCTATACATGCTCTATAAAATCTCAGCCAGCCCGCAAGTCCGCCTGTCAATTTGTATAACGCGGAAATCTGGGTACCATTTGTAGGACACAGAACAATAGAGGCCTATTTTTTAGCCCGCCATCCCAAGGACCCGCGATCCACAAAGTGGCCAAGTATGGAAGGCGATATCTGTACATACTCTATAAAATCTCATGCCCATATTTTATAAAGGTACATATTTAGTTTTCCCTACTTTGTACACATACTAGTCTGGTCACGACACAGTTGGTGTTGCACATGAATTATGAAATATGCACCAGGAGTCCGACTGAGCACTTTCGTTTCCTTAGCCAATTTTATGTCCGCGGGTTCCCCGCTACACATTATCGAACTCTTATTCCCCGTGTTTCGAGTGTACATATTGCATCCAAAACTTGGTTAATCCATGTCTATGCTCGCGGGTTCCCAAATGGTGGAGTGCCATATTTCATGTCCATCTATATCTCTATTTCACGAGTCCAATCGACCGCCATTCGTTTTCATAGTTCACGAATTTTATGGGCGCGGGTTTCTTTGTGGGCGCCATCCAGCTCTCATGCCCCCTGTGTGTGGTATACATCTTGCACCCAAAACTTTGGTGATCTACAATTGGACCCGCACTTGAAGCTTACAACTCATTTGATAACTTTGTTTAATTAAATTGTTGAATATCAATATTTAATATTAATAATTTAGTACTTGAAAATAATGTTTTTAGATAATGTTATCTATATAACATATATGTTGTATGTTATACATGTAGACAATCACAATCTTCAACCCGTCAGTCCTGGAGTCCGTCTGTCAATTTGTATATCGCGAAACTCTGGGTGTTATTTGTAGGACACAAAACAATAGAGGCCCAATTTTGAACCCACCAGCCCGAGAACCTGCGATCGAAAAAGTGGCGATCCGTACATAATTTATAAAGGTGCATATTTAGTTTTCCCTGATTTGTACACATACTGGTCTAGTTGCCACATAGTTGGTGTTGCACATGAATTATGAAATATACACCATGAGTTCGACCGAGCACTTTCGTTTCCTTAGCCAATTTTATGACCGCGAGTTGCTCGCTACGCCTTATCGAACTCTCATTCCCCGTGTTCCGAGTGTACATCTTGCATCCAAAACTTGGGTAATCCATGTCTATGGTCGGGGGTTCCTAGACAACGGAGTGGCAACTTTCATGTCCATCTATATCTCTACATCATGAGTTTAACTGACCGCCATTCGTTTTCGTAGTTTGCGAATTTTATGGTCACAGGTTCCTTTGTCAGTGCCATCCAACTCTCATGCCCCGTGTGCGTAGTATACATCCTGCACCCGAAACTTCGGTGGTCTACAATTGGACCCAGACTCGAAGTTTGCGAATCATTTGATAATTTTGTTTAATTAAATTGTACTATATCAATATTTAATATTCATATTTTAGTACTTGAAAATAATATTTTTAGATAATGTTAGATATATAACATATATGTTATATGTTATACATATAGACAATCACAATATTGAGCCCGCCAGTCCTGGAGTCTGTCTATCAATTTGTGTATCGTGGAACTCTACCTGCTATTTGTACGACACAGAATAATAGAGGCCCAATTTTGAGCACGCCAGCCCAAGAACCCGCGATCCAAAAAGTGTCTAAGTATGGAAGTCCGCCTGTCAATTTGTATATCGCGGAAATCCGAGTGTTGTTTGGAGGACACAGACCAATACAAGTGCAATGTCCAGCCAACCAATTAAATTGTACAATATCAAAATTTGTATATCACGGAACTCCGATCTATAAACAATCGCAATCTTGGGCCCACCAGCCCTACAGTCCATCTGTTAATTTGTATATCGCTTAACTCTGAGTGTTGTTTGGAGGACATAGAACAATAGAACTGCAATGTTGAGCTCGCAAGTCCACTTTTCAATTTGTATATCGCGGAAGTCTAGGTACTATTTGTAAGGCACAGAGCAATAGAAGCCCAATTTTGAGCTCGCCAGCCCGAGAACCCGCAATCCAAAGACTGTACATGCTTCCCTTTGCTATGCTCCCTGAAAGCCTACACAAAATCACACTACTCTGTAAGCTACTCAGAATTGAAATGTCATTTGTGAGACCTCGGGTTTGCCCGTTCATGAAATCTTCAAACCCTAGTTTTGAAAATGAACCCGATCGACATTTCCCTATTCCATACTTAGCCACTTTCCCGCAATTCCGCAAATATACAAACTGTCCACTGAACTACACCATCATGCCCTCTTACGTTTTACGCGTTTTGTAGTAAAAAATTCCGACTCGTGCAGTTTCATCGTTGGACACTCACCTGTCCTCACTATCTCCTGTAAACTTATTTTGAAGCCCATCCGATCGCTTTTCAGACTTGGCCATTCCTTCCTTGCTTGCTCTTCCCCATCTCCATCACCTTCGCACTTGTCTATAATAAAAATTAATGTTTATATATGTGTGTGTGTGTGTGTTGCTTCTAAATCTTTAATGCTAACAGTTCATTGTGCAGGCACCGTGTAAATTTTCATTGATGGGCGTAAGGCTTGAAAATATCTTCCATTAATGCGCACTAAACCAACATTTGCGGAGGATTTTGTTATCCCTTCCCAGTGTTAATTTCAAACACCATGGATGTCATTCACATGCCGTCAGCTTGGTTCATTCACGAAACCTCCAATCCTTAAATGTTCTTCGCCGTAACCGCCACCTTCACACTTCTAAGTATGCAATAATTAAGCTTTACTTCTAACAACTCACCATACAACACGCATAGAAATTTTCCATTCACACGCATTGAACCAACATTTTCGGGGAGTTATATTATCCCCTCCATTTGTTCATTTCAACCAATGTCTGGAGCAAGCCGACGTTTTCATAAACTACTAGCAACAACTCCACAACAGTTATGTAGAGATACAGTGAACATATTTGGGCCTGAGGACCAGAACCACCACAGTAACAAAGCATCGCTCCAACAACCTGCCACAGTAACAAAGCAACTCAAAGTTCTTCAAACAAACGGGTTCATCCTAAAATTGATAGTTCTCACAACCTTCCTATGCAAAAGAAGGGAAAAATAATTGTAGGGGAGGCAGAGGAGCCCGAAATTGAAAGTGAAAACATGAATCGTCACGTTGATCTGGATAGCATATTCTACAACCTTGATCAGCCGAGAGACGCGATTCACCATAGCTACCCAATGGGCATAGTTGATATCGAAATTTTTGACGAAGATGAATCCTTCGTATTCCAGAGTGTTGTTTTTGAAAGCGAATCTAAAAGGTTAATTATTGAAAAAAGAGATGTAAAAAATAAGAAAAGAAAACATCATTCAGAACTTGACCTTGCCAATATGCAGGCGTCCAAAATCTCTGGACTTCATATAGCAACCAAAGATGCTCTTCATGATTCCATTGGAGTCATTGAGGCCGAGAATGCCAGACTAAAGGACCAGATCAAGGGATTAGAGGAAGCTTTGTTTCCTATGCCATTGCTTGGCAGTCCTTTGGCAATAGCCATGCCTGTGACTCCCTGCACCTCTGCAACAAAGCTAAAAGGCTCCTCCAGCTTCCTCGCATCGTGTAGAGGATATGTGGAGAAAAATATCAACAAAAGAATGGAACAGATTACTGAGGCCTGGGAAACATCACAAAATATGGATTCCTTGGGAAGTAGGGCACATAACTTGCTCGAACTTCTGCAGACGAATTTAAAAAATGAAGAAACTTTCTATTTTCACACGATCGTCCCATTTTCCTTTCATGTCAACAACATGGCAGACACGACAAGAAGACAACATGATCTCCCTCCAAAAAATGGTTCACTCAATTAGAAGCATGCTGGAAAGAGAAGGTGAAGAACCTGTATCTCATTGTCCAATCATGTGAGCAAGAAATATCAAAGAAAGAAACATTATTCACAAAGCTCACCAAAATAGACTTAGCCGGAAGGACCAACGACTTCCAGGACCCCAACTTAATCATCAACTCGTTGGCGTTAACCAAGCAAGCTTTCGATAAACAAGTTGATAATTTTAAGGCGTTGTCTTTAGAATTTTTTTACAGGATTCTTAAATATCATGAAGAACACGTGGATAACTGGCTAGTCTGTTATTCAGTACAGAATGGAGATATTCATCAGGCTCTGTGTAATCTTTCTATTGATCTAACCGAATTAGAAAATGAACTTTTCAGCATTAAAATCCAGAATGACATCAATGTCGCCCCCTTGAGAAGCTACATTGAAGAATTCGTTGAAACGAACTTGAAGCGGGTCGACGACGAAATCCAACAGGAAAAGGAATAAACAAGCAAATAGAAAAAATACTTATATGGAACATCGCTATAAATCCTTTGTTTATCAATCCGATTATTCAAGCGGGTCGGTGACGAAAAGCAACAGGAAAAGGCATCAATAAGCAAATACCAAAAATACTTATATGTACCATCGTTGTAAGTCTATACTGATAGTCCACCTTTTCTGAATAGAAATATATAGCTAAAGACTGATATCTTCCTATTTCTACTTTTTAGGTATTACACTCTACCGTCTCCCACTTCTTCTTTCCACAGTCCTATTTCTTGTACATATTTCTCTCATGGTCCACGGGAGCCCCAATCCCAGTCTATATGAAAAATGCATTTAAATTTCGAGGAATATGTAACAAACTATTCTTTTTTCATATATTACAAATAAAACTATTCTTTTGTCTCCTTATATATTTATGTGCTCCTAGATTTTTATCTTCAACTATGTTGAATGTCAAGACATTCTGTTTATTTTATTTCAATTTTTTTTTTTTTTTTCTGTTGCATATCTTTTTCTGCTTCGTCATTTTCAAAATTAAATTTGAGATAAATCACTCATTCAAATTTGAAATATCATATCATATTATAATAATAATAATAATAATCTATTTTTAAGGTCACAACCAAGCCAGCACACCAAATTGGTGTATGAGACCCCCTTGTTTGTGGGACAAGGGACCCCCCTCCGCCCAACGATTTGACTGGTAAAGTCTACGAAGGTATACATA
>ML786947.1:207008-231405 GCA_009831015.1 Picea engelmannii
ATATATATATATATATATATATATATATATATATATATATATATATATATATATATATTAAATTTCTAGGAATATGTAACATGTTTTTTTTATTTTATTTTATATAAATGTCATAAAATTGTGTTTAATACTTTTTTTCTGCTCACACATAGAAAGTATGTCATTTCTTGCATCCTTACCACCTGTCTTTCATATTGCTTGCCACATCTGCGCTGCAATTTCAAGGGCCAAGTTTAATTGTGCTATTACACCAATACGAGGCCCTTAAAATTCAAATAGTCCGCAAGTCCTCTTGTTAATTTGTATATCGCAAAAGTCTGGGTGCTATTTGTAGGGCAGAGAACAACAAAGGCCCAATTTTGAGCCCGCTAGTCCGAGAACCCGCGATCCAAAAAGTGGCTAAGTATGGAATGAGGGCTCCGTGTACGCTCTATAAAATCTCATGCCCATACTTTATAAAAGTACATATTTGGTATGTATAAAAGTAAATATGTACTTTATAAAAGTACATATTTGGTATGTATAATTTATGGTGTACAGGAATCTATAATTTGATAAATTTCAATTTCTTTTGTGTCCATGAAACCTTGTTTTAAAGAAAACTAATTCGGGAGTGCTAATTTTTTTGTGTTTTTGTCCACGAACCTATGTAACAAACATTACTACTATTCTATTGTATGCTAATTTTTTTGTGTCCAATAACCTTTTAAATGTATTACTATTGTACACTAATTTTTTTTTGTCCAGGCTCCTTTTAAATCTTTCCTATACTATCAAACTTAGATACTAGGAACCTTTGTTGATGTATAGACATTAATAATTTTTGATAAATTTCAAATAAAAGTAATTCGGGGATATTAAATTCTGCATGGATACCACATGTACTTCAACTTGCTACCCACGTGTCTGTACTCGATTGCATTTATTCCTATTCCAACTTGGCCTCCCATGCAACACTTATTTTGTTTTGTGTGCATCTGGTTTATTATTTACTTTATTTTTGTTAGACATAATCATATCATTTCAATTTGTTTAAATTATAATCTCACTTGTACTATAAAATTTGTTTAAATTATAATCTAACTTGTACTATAAAATCCTATAAAGAACCCTAACATTCTTAAAACTTTACTTCTAAGGAGTATCCATATATTAATAACTTATTATAAAGCAGCCCTTAACAACATATTCTAATAACATAAATCAGTAAAAAAATGCATTACATATTTACATTTTCTCAAACTTTTTATCAAAACATACTTTAACGTCTATTTCCTCGATAAAAATCTGTCTTAACGTTTATTTCCTTTATAAATATGTTGAATACAAAATATTCCTTATACTTGTGATAATTAAGATCTTAACTCTCTATTAAGTTACATAAAAAAATATTTTTAATCAATGGTGCTCCACTCTTCATATGCTTTCTAAATAATATTGATTAGGTATGGCTTACAGGTTATGGCATCTGATTTAAAGTTTATAGTGGCAGTGAGTGGAATTTAAACTTAACTCTAGCTCAGAAAATCTCAAATCCATTACTAAATTGCCATCTAACATTTATACCTTTTGGAATCGTTTTTCGTAACAGAAATACCGTCTTTCTCTTGTGTGGCTTCAAATTCAATAACATACTGAACTCTTTGGAATATGGAAATTGATCAAGCTTTAGACCTGAATCGAGCTCCCCGCCACTAACTCGTCGAGCCGCAGCTGCAGCTGATAAATATGCTTGGGTGGCAGCAAGAAACAGATGCAACACGCATAACAGAACAGAAATTGAGAAGAATGAAACTCGAGACTCAACGAGGATTACAAATCGATGGCTCAGTTAATACGTGAGTTATTCGAAGTTAGAATTTCAGTGTTTGTTTTTGTATTGTCAGGCATTGTAAAAACTCAGAGTTTACATTGAGTCAGTGACTTCCTTCTATTAAGACTGCCCAGATTAATGCATATCGTAAAACACTCAGTTCAATTGAATGTTGAATTCGCATGGAAACGCAGTCACACGAGTCTCTCTGTTGGGTTTCAGAGCAGACATGATACGAATACTGAAAGAATACTCAGAGAAAATAGAGCATACCAACATGAAAAAATTGAAAACCGTACTGGATGTCTGAACAGAGAATATGAGGATGTTGGGTTTTTGAAAGTAGACATTTGTACAGATCCCAATGCCTATGCTTCTCTCTTGCAGGACTGCATTAAAAACAAATCTTTGGTGGATAGCAAGAGAGTTCATGGATGTATCATCAAAATTGGATTCCAACGAGGCACATTCATATGGAATCGGCTGATGGATGCCTATACGAAGTGTGGAAGTTTGGATAATGCACGCCAAGTGTTTGACAAAATGTTTACGAAGGATACGATTTCATGGAATACAATGATTGGGGGATATGCCAAATTTGGCAGTATTCAGGATGCACGCCAACTGTTTGACAGAATGCCTGAACAAAATGTGGTTTCTTGGAATGCTGTGATTGCGGGATATGCCCGACATGGACATCCAAAGGAGGCCATGGAACTATTTGAACATATGCAAGTGGCAGGCTTCGAGTCGGACCGTATCACATATGCATGTGTTCTCAGCGTGTGTACCAGTTTACTGTCTCTGCAGCAGGGTAAGCGGGTTCATGCTCATGTTATTAAAGCTGGATTGGAGTCTGATATTTTTGTAGTCAGTGGCCTTATTGACATGTATGCCAAATGTGGGATCATAGATGAAGCAGATCAATTGTTTCAAAAAATGCCGGATCGAGATGAGGCAGTGTGGAATTCTATAATTGCAGGCCATGCCCGACAAGGACATGGTGAAGAGGCCCTAAAACTGTATTGCCAAATGCAAAGGGAAGGAATGAAGCATGACCGCATAAGCTTTGCGAGTGGTCTTGGTGCATGTGCAAGCCTTCCGGAATCAGAGCATGGCAAATTGATACATGCCCATATTATCAAAACTGGATTTGAACTCGAAGGTTTTACAGGAAGTGCCCTTGTCGACATGTATGCCAAATGCCAGAACATAGAAGATGCTGGTCGAGTGTTTCATAGAATGCCACATCGAGATTCAGTTTCATGGACTGCAATAATTGGAGGATGTGCACAGAATGGGAGAAGTGAGGAGGCCCTGAATTTGTATTGCCTAATGCAATCCGAGGGGTTAATGCCAAACAATTTTACATTTGGTAGTGTTCTCAGTGCGTGTGCCAGTTTGGTGGCCCTGGAACAAGGCAAACAGGTCCATGCTCACATTATTAAAAGTGGATTTGAATCAAATGTTTTTGCAGGAAGTGCCGTTGTCGATATGTATGCTAAGTGCGGAAGCATACAAGATGCACGACAGGTATTTGACATTGTGGTTGAAAGGGACTTGGTCTCATGGAATGGTATGATCACAGGATATGCCCAAAATGGCTATGGCAAGGAGGCTCTCAAACTCTTTGAAGAAATGTTGTCTGTGAACATGAAACCAAACCAGGTTACCTTTGTTGGTGTTCTATCTGCTTGTAGCCGGACAGGCCTGGTTGAGGAAGGTTGTTATTACTTCCATTCAATGAGTCAAGGTCATTCAATCAAAGCAGGAGCAGAGCACTATGCTTGCATGGTTGACATTCTTGGCCGTGCCGGACGTCTAGATGAGGCAAAAGACCTTATCAAAACCATGCCATTTGAACCTGATGCTCTTATTTGGGGAGCATTGCTTGGTGCATGCAGAATTCATGGCAACATGGATCTAGGACAGCTGGCAGCAGAACGGCTTTTTGAGTTGGAACCACAAACTTCTTCGACTTATATGTTATTGTCAAATATCTATGCAGCAGCCGGCAGGTGGGAGGATGCAGCTAATGTCCGTAAAATGATGAAATCTAGGGGAGTTAAAAAGATGCCAGGATGCACCTGGATTGAGGTTAAGAATCAGGTATATCAGTTTATAGCAGAGGATAGGTCACACCCAAGAGCAGAGGAGATATACGCAACTCTAGAGGCACTGGCTGCACCAATGAAAGCAGCAGGTTATGTGCCTGACACAGACTTTGTGCTACATGATGTTGATGAAGAGCTTAAGGAAGACATTCTCTACCATCACAGTGAGAAGCTCGCCATTGCATTTGGGCTTATCAGTACACCTAGTGGAATACCCATACGGATTGTCAAGAATCTTCGAGTGTGTGGTGACTGTCACACTGCTACCAAAATCATCTCAAAGATTGTTGGACGTGAAATTGTTGTAAGAGATGCAAGTCGTTTCCATCATTTCAAACAAGGGTTGTGTTCTTGTGGAGACTATTGGTGATGTTTGGTGTACTAATCTATAGACACAAGCTGGGTAGTTCTGTTCTTTGTGATTGATGTTACTTGATGAAAACAATGCAGGTTCCGGGATCCATAAACTATTCTAGTATCAAATTCACGTAGGTTTGAAGCTCTTGCTCTCTGACCAGGTATTCCTGATATTCAGGATGGGTGCTCCTTGATCAATGCTTATTCTCCTTCCAGTTATTAAAAAAAGTCTTTACATGATGCCAGTTTGTCACACTTTTAGCATTTTAGACACACGTCTGGGTAAATCTAAAATGAAATCGATCGGTATGAGTGTAAATAAAACAATTTAATTGATTCAATGACTAGAATATGATAAAAATGTAGACTAGAATGCCTAAAATTTCACGTTTTTAGTGCTGAGGTAATTAGTTGTTTTTAGATTTTTTCCAAATTAGACATAAAGCATTGTAATTTGTAACTGATCAAATCTCTGCTGTCTATTCTTTTCAGCCTTGTATACAAACACTTTACACAAAAGGCATGCTCTCAGTTATACTATACGAGTGTTGGTCACTACGAGACTCCCACAATTGTAAGATCATATATTTATAATATAACCGCTTTTTAGTCTTACCATTCCACTACCCATGGGTTTTATTAGATTACTCCTGTCAATTCTTTCTGCTCTGCCACTTTGAATTGCTTTGTATTCTGTCATTACTTCATTTCAACAAATAAAAAAACTTCAATGAGAGAAGGAGCAGAACATTTCGGCGCTGGTTGACATTGTAGCAATGCTGGGTATCTAGATGAGGCATAGGATCTAATTAACAGCATCCCAGTTGAAGGAGATGCTCTGAGGGGAGCAGAGGATAGGTCACACCCAAAAAAGAGAGGTGATATATACTATAATAGGGAAAGTAAATGGACCAAAGAAAGGTGTAGTGTAACTTAAACTTTTATGTTATAATTGCACCCTCGAGATTTGGGATTAAGTATTGCATTATGTATTAATTGCAGTTAATGTGGAGTAACCTAACCTTAACTCTTAGTGAAATGCATGGGGATATTTAATTTCACAATCTCTTTACATTCTCAGTGAAGTGCACTTGGCATCATGAGATTGAAGCGAGATTAGGTCCAATCATGTTACCGTTTAAGAGACTATAAATAGTAAATACTCAATCATATACTCGTTTGCAATCAGCTTGAGTTTGAATTTGAAGGCTCCTTGGGGAGATTCCACCACCAAGGCGCTTTGGGGTTTGTTTTCACATGTGAACATAATTTCTCTGCGATTTTTCTGTTACTCTTCTAGTATCTGGCTGGAAATACTCTCTTGAATTTAATTATTACGATATCTTGGTTGTCTTGTGTGTTTCTTGGCATGGTTTCTAATGCAACAGTAATTACTAATTATCGATTATAGGTTTTTAATTTACATGCCTTAGTTCTGATGATATAATCACTGACAGTGGTATGAGAGCTTTGAATCCAAGCCTGTAGAATGGTGTGAAAGCTTTCTTATGGAGGAGCATATCTTTATTGCAGGCTTCTGCATAAAATAGATACGCTATTAAGCTATCATTAGAGGTTTTGTTTTGCAAGCAGATACTCTGTTTTCAAGTGAATGGATAATATATAGATAATAAACTGTTAAAGGCTAATAATGACCACTTATGTTAAAATGTTGTTTTTTAAGGTAAGCTATTTTTAGGCGGTTAGTAGGGAAAAACGGGGTGAAAGATCCTTATTTGAAGGGTTGAGATGTATTCTTTTAGGAAGATAGAGGGATCGCAAGAAGATGCATTTAATACAACTGTGATTTATGAAAGGGTAAGTTGTCTTAGATGTTTGAGCAATTTTACTTCCGTGTCTTTTGATATTATATGTATAGTTATATTCAATGACCTTTGGTTGGTTTATTTGTTAATTTTGTGTTTTCCGCTGCATTGAATGATATTAGAGCATGTTCTGATATTGTTGAGCACAGGTGGGGAGGCTATGAAATTGGAGTTTTACAATATTTATTCGTAAAATATATAAGAATCTGCTAATTAAGACAAAGGATTCTACAAGTCGATGCTTATGCGACTAGGATTGATTCTTTGTAACAAACTTTGGGTACTATGTTGAATATGATGGCAATTGTTTTGGAGGTACACCGAGTTGGCGAGTAATAAGGGAGAAAGTTCATCAACAGCAAGCACATTATTGGGAGGTCTTGGAGAATTGTTAAAACTTGGAAAGAAAGTGTGTAAATATGATGGTAATCTTAAGCCTGGAACCTCACATCCTTAGATTTTAGTATGAGAAAGTTATTTAATATTTTTATTTTTACTTATCTAGAAAAAGTATGAGCTGGTATTTCAAAGTTTGAATTGAAACTAGTTGTATGGTGGAAAAATTACACCACTAGACTGACAAAGCAAAGAATTAATCATCCTGGGACTTGGGAAGATTTGGTTAAGGCAATGAAGGAGAAATATAGGCCTTGGGATTATGAGCAAGATTTATAGAAATAATTTCAAAGTATAAGACAGAAGGTAGATAGACTATTCTTAGAGATTTGATAGCAAGTACTAGAAGAATTTTTTTGAGTACCCTCACAAAATGGCTACCAAATTCATAAATGGGTTGAGATTCCCTATCCAAATGTAGATGAGTTGTGTGAACCTAATAAATATGGAGAAAGCATTCGAGATGGTGCTAAAGGTAGAGACAAGGCTCCAAAAGGACAATAAGAGGAAGGATGAGTGGAACAAACAAATAGGTCAAGGCATGTCAATTTGAACTGTGTAAGCACTAAGCAAGGAGACCAACAATTTAGGAGAAAAGAGACAATTATCAAAACCAAAATTGTGGATGTGGAGGAAGTTGGTACACGAATTGTTAAGAATTTAGAGGTAGAAACACGATAATTTGCTATGGATGTGATGTTGATGACTATCATAACTCGTGGAAATGCTTATGGACCTAAGAATCAATAGGAGACGGGAAGTAGTAAGAATGAATGCTCTACCAATTTAACACAAAGATTCAAAGATAAGAAGAGGTGCATTTTGCCCAAAGAAAGAAAATCTTTTTGTTTTAGAGAACTTGTTGAACTTATGAAAAATAGGATGAATCATGGCTGCTAAAGAATGTATTTTATACAATATGTAAGCTAAGGATAATTATAGACTTTGGTTTTTAATTTAGGTAACAATAAAAAGTTTAATAAGCACATGTATAACTTCTTGTCTTGGCTAAAAGCCACATTTAAATCCATGTAAGTTGTATTGGAAGCAACATGGATGTCCTATGTACCTATCTTATAGGTTCCTTTTAGCTTTTGATGAACCATGCATAGTTCATTGCAGCCTACATAAGTCAAATATACAACTTGTTGAGAATTATAACTCAGATAGGAACTTCTTGTTAGAATTAGGGAAAAATTGAAAAACAAAATGCTTTTAAAATTTTCTGTTTACTAGATCAGCATATATGAGAAGAGATATAAACAGATCTGAATACAGACAAAATTTTTGAGTGCAAAAAATAAACCTTTAGCTCACATGTGTGGATGTATACCTTTGGAATATGCTCAGAAATTAGTTTAGGTTCATGGATCAAACCTCTAGGGCTTGATCTCTGTCAATATGGACTGAAAGACTGTTTTGCCAAAGTATAGACCACCAAAGGGATGTTGTCCACAGAGGAGACAACAACAACAAGTATACCACAAGTTGAGACAGCAAAAGCACCACAAAAGGCAACAGCAAGACTTCCAAAGATGAACCAACAATACCCTCCACAACTGTAATAGCAAAACCCTCCACAGAAATGAAATAATGCACAGGGATGAACCAGACAGCAGTAAGGACACTCACAGAAGCCTCAGCTCAACAGGCGGCAGCCAAGGAGAGAGACCGCAACTCCCATACATAAGATTGGCAGCCCAGAAAAGAGTCCGCGACACATGTACTCAGGTCCATGGCCCTAGTAAACAGATCCGACACCCTAAAGGAGGCACCTCAAGCACCTCAGTCTTTGTTGACAGGTCCAGCAGCTAATGGAAGCACCTCAAACATCTCATGCACCAGCAAACAATCAAGAAGAAGCTCCCAGCCAAGCAAAAAATACCTCAGATCAGAAACTGAAAAAATCAGAGGAGAGGCCGCACCAACACAAGGAGTATGTCACTGAGGTAGTCGCAACAATAGAAGAGAGAAGAGTGAGTGTGTAATGAAATGCTAGAGGGTAGGGTTCTTTTTATAGCTAGGGAGAGGGGTTAGGGATAATTAAAATATAATTAAATATTGACAATTAATTAATATAAATATTAATTAAGTGTCAATTAATATTAATAAAACCCTAACCACATAAAACAAAAGGGAAAGCAAGACAACAAGCAATCCTTTTAAGATAAAGTCAAAGGCGGGTCCATAATGGCAAAACATGTCCACATGAGTCTCATAATGACCTATAAACTTTATCATCACCGCATAAAATGGTACATAACCAATGTGGTCATGTCCATCTTCATAGGCACTCCTAGGTCTCATGGACCATCCCGGGAGAGAGGAAGAGGATCACACATCAACACATCTTGGTATTTCACCAAGATCTACCTGGTCAAAGACCAGGTTGCCCCATAACACATCTGGGGGCCCTAGAACACATCTAGGGTCTTATCCACCAAGGTACAAAACCAATGATCAATCCATGCATTAAGCCAAGGTTCCTTGGAACATATCTAGGGGTGCTAGAACACATCTAGGGACTTATATCAACCAACAAGGAACACATCCAAGGATCAATCCAAGCACCGGGCAAGGATTCCCTGGAACACATCCAGGGGCCCTAGAACATATCTAGGGACTTACTGCTTGGTCCAAGACCAAGAACCCCAATCATATAATGAGGGCCCTCACTAGAGTCTTTTGCCATGGCTCTCATTGCTTGGTCTCATACCAAGAAACCCCAGGAGTGTGTTGGGGGCCCTAGTCCTCAACTGGGGTCTTGCAGCTGCACTAATTTCAACACTCCCTCTTAGCAAGAGAGACATTCTTAGCAATACCAAGCTTGTCTCGAAAGTACACAAACTTTGTTAAGGACAGTGGCTTGGTCAAAATATATGTGGTTTGTTCTGTCGTCGAAACACACAAAATACTGAGAATGTTCTTCTGCACCATGTCCCGAACATAGTGGTATCTCATCTCAATGTGTTTCGATTTGTCATGAAACATCGGATTCTCGGAGAGCTTTATACAACTCTGTTTATCACAGTGGATGACTACGGGTTTCATTTCAACACTTAACAAGTTTGAAAGTAGCTTTCTAAGCTACACTGCTTCTCTGGTAGTAACACTTGCAACAATGTATTATGCTTTTGCAGTGCTCTGGGATATGGAGCCTTGTTTCCTGCTGGACTAGAAGATCATAGCTGAACCCAAACTGAAACAATATCTGGAAGTACTCTTCCGGTCCATTGTACTACCCATCCAATCTGAATCTATATATCCATGAAGCATTACACCTCCATTGGAAGTGTATCTAAGCCCATAGGCTATAGTCCCCCGAACGTATCTCAGAATATGTTTAACAACAACCATATGAATATGCTTCAGTTCACACATGAACTGGCTGAGGGCATTCATTGCATAACAAATGTCCGGTTTGGTATCTATAAGATACATCAAGGACCCAATGATCTGCCGATATAAGGTGGGGTCTTTCGGATCTGTACCTGTAACTTGGTCTTGTAACTTCTTCATGTTAGAAATCATCGATGTGGACATGGACTTACAGTCCAATATGCCAAATCTGCGGAGCACATCAACTGCATATTTTCTCTGTGAGAGAAAGATCTCACTTGGTTTCTGCCACACCTCTAAGCCTAGAAAATAATGCATAAGACCCAAGTCTTTCATTTCAAATTCTGCTGAAAGCTCCCTCTTATTCTGAGCTATCAAATTTTCCTCTCCCGTGAGGAACAGATCATCCACATATAATACTAAGATAACATGATGATTCTTTACAATCTTTATATAAAGATTGCGATCTGCTATACTCTTGGTGAACCCAAGACTCTGTAGAAAGCTGTCAATTATCCCATACCAAGTTCTCAGAGCTTTCTTTAATTCATACACGACTTTCTTGAGTTTGCACACATGGGATTCTTTCCCATGGATCACGAACCCTTCAGGTTGTTCGATATAAACCTCTTTCTCAAGTTCACCATTAAGAAAATCAGTCTTAACATCCATTTGGCGAAGTTTCCAACCAAAAACTGCAGCAAGATAGATAATGATCCCGATGGAAGTATATCTGGCAACATGAGAAAATATCTCGTCATAGTCAATTCCTTCTTTCTAAGAGAAGCCACGAGCCACAAATCTAGCCTTGAATTTTTCAACAATGCCATCTGTTGCATGCTTTATTTTGTAAATCCATTTGGAGGTTACCACTGATTTTCCATGAGGTCTTGGGACCACTGCCCATACATCATTATTTAGAATTGAATCATACTCTTCTATCATTGCATCTTTCCACACTTGATGTTTGGAGGCTTCTTCAAAGGTGGAACGTTCTGAGTCAATCACAAGATTCAATTGAGCTATTAGGCCGGAGTACTTATTTGGTTTCTTGCTTTCTCTGAAGGTGCCTTTAGGTGTTGCATTTTTTTCTGCTTCTTTTAGAATTTCCTGGCACCAAGTTGGTTTCCTCTTAACAGGGGGTTTCTCCAAGGGAAACTCAATAGTATCCCTTGTTGGATCCATTGAAGGTTCTGAGGTCTCCTCCCTCTGCACATCTGAAAGAGGTGAATCTGAAGGTTCAGGAGATGGAGCATCCTTCTTCTCTGTATCACATGGAAGTTCTCTGGCACGACGAAAAACTGCTTCTTCATGAAAAGTCACGTCTTTGCTGATCTCAATGAACTTTTGACCTGGGTTATAAATTCTGTAAGCCTTTGAGGTTTCACTGTATCCCATAAAAGTTCATTTATTTCCAGAGGGCTCTAGCTTAGACCTCTTTTCTTTTGGAATATGAATATAGACTAGACTGTCAAAGATTCTCAAATGATCAATTGAGGGATTTATACCGGTGAAAACTTCTTCTGGAGTTTTCTCTTCAAGGGCTTTATGAGGACACCTGTTCTGAATGTAGATTGTAGTACTTGCAGCTTCGACCCAAAGAGATAATGGTAAATTCTAATCATACATCATGGCTCTGGTTGCTTCACATATCATTCTGTTCTTTCTTTCTGCAACCCCGTTCTGCTGGGGATTATAAGGCACAGTCGACTCCCTCTTAATCCTAGAAGCCCGACAAATTTCATCATACTTGTAGGAGTCAAATTCTTTTCCATTGTCTATTCTGAAAACCCGGATGTGTCTCCCTGTTTGATTCTCAACAAGATTATTGAAATCTGCTGAAAGATTTGTCTTTAGTCTTCAAAAAATAAATCCAAGTTTTACGAGAACAATCATCAATAAAAATAATATAGTAAAGACAACCATTCATAGATGGAGTAGTCATAGGTCCACAAAGATCATAATGAATAAGATCTAAAATGCCATTATTTTTTTTATTGCTGTGGGGATAAACTTTCTTTGCATTCTTACCAAGAGCACAACCTCTACAAACACTATCATGCTCAAATGAAAACAATGGCATGCCTGTTACCATCTTTTGCAAACCTGGAAGTGCGTTGTAGTTGAGATGTCTAAGCCTTCTGTGCCAGAGCTTGCAGGGGTTTACCATCTCATGAGATAATGCTTGAACAACTTGACTTGTGATTTTGTAAAGTCCACGCTCACGAGTTTTGATAGTCATGGCAGAGCTCAAATCTCCATTTGAGGGCCACATGAGAGCCTTCCCTTTGATGAAGGTTATTGAGTATCCTTTGCTTTCTAACACTGCAACTGAGATGAAATTTTTCTTTAAACCAGGAACATAAAGAATTTCATCAATATGAAATACATTACCTGATTGAAGATGAAATGAAACATATCCAAACCCTTTTATGTCATATGTACCATCATCACCCAGTTCTACCTTTACATTGAACTTCTTATCCCGATAGTTTGCAAGATTCTATTTGAAGCCTGTCATGTGTTTGGAGGCATCGTTGTCCATTAACCAAACCTCCTCCAACTTGGTTATAGTGCCAGAAAGAGCTGAGATGAGATAACATTCTTGGTGTTGTTCTTTCTCTTTGGTGGTTGCTTTGGTTCTTCTTCTTTGAGGTTCTTGTTGAAGCTTTACTTCTTCAGTGGCAACTGAGGCATGGAACTTACCTTTTCTCCTCTGTTGAGAGGGAGGACTCCTGCAATCTTTTGCATAATGTCCTAGCTTATTTCAGTTAAAACATCTTACTTTAGATAAATGTGGATGAAGATGAGATAAGTTACCTTGAGGTTTCTTACCTTTGCCTTTGGGTTGGGGAAACTTCTTCCATCTCTTGGCTTTAGCTGAAAGAGCATGATCTCTTACAGTTGAGTGCTCATTTCTACTTTTGAGTCTTCCTTCTTCTTCTAAGCAATCATGCCATAATCTCTAGAAGTTTGGTTGAGCTTCTCTTCCGTTGAATGAAGCAAGAAAGGTTCCCCACAACTCAGGTAGTCCATCAACAACAGTTTGTACAAGGTCATCACCATCCACAACAACTCCTATTGCTATAAGTTGATCTCTGGTTTGAGCAATCTTGGAGAAGAAGGCACCGATGGTTTCATAATTTTCCATCCTTAATGTACGCAGTTGTTTATTTAATATTTTCTTCTGAGTTGGAGCCTTCTTTTCATAGAGATTTGCTAGGGCATCAAAGCATTCTTTGGCAGTCCTTAGATGACCAATGATGGGCATCATGTTGTCCTTAACTGAGTAAAAAATGATTCTTTAAGCTTTGGATGATCTCTTCTTGTATGCTACCCTGCCAGTATTTGATGTGGGTTCTTCTATTACCTTGGTAACCAACTCATCCAAGTCACCATGTTCTAGGATGTTGAGTATCCTACAATTCCAAGCATTGAAGTTGGAGGCCCCTTCAAGTCTATCTTCAGCTTTGACTGAAGATGAAGCCATGACGAGTTCTGGATCAGATTATGAAAATGATTTACTGCTAATCTGCAAAACAAACCTAAGAAGTGGATCTACACAGACTCAAGTCTACAATTATTGAGCTCTTTTCATGCCCTAAGCTCTGATACCATGTTAGAATCAGGGAAAAATTGAAAAACAAAATGATTTTAAAATTTTCTATTTACTATATCAACACATATGAGAAGAGATATAAACATATTTGAATACAAAATAAATTTATGCGTGCAAAAAATAAACCTTTAGCTTACCTCCTAATCAATGAAAGATGTACATGTCACATGTGTGGATGTATACCTCTAGAATATGCTTAGAAATTAGTTTAGGTTCATGGATCAAACCTCTAAAAGACTGTTTTTCCAATATGGACTGAAAGACTGTCAATATGGACTGAAAGACTGTTTTTCCAAAGTATAGACCACCAAAGGGATGTTGTCCACAGAGGCGACAACAACAACAAGTATACCACAAGTTGAGACAACAAAAACACCACAAAAGGCAACAACGAGACTTCCAAAGATGAACCAACAATACCCTCCACAACTGTAACAACAAAACCCTCCACATAAACAAAATAGTGCATAGGGATGAATCGAATAGCAAGTAAGGACACTCACAAGAGCCTCAGATCAACACGCGACAACCAAGGGGAGAGGCCGCGACTCCCATACACAATACTGATAGCCCATAAAAGAGGTTGCAATACCTGTACTGAGGTCCGTGGCCCTAATAAACACATTTAACACCGTAAAGGAGGCACCTCAAGCACCTCAGTCTTTGTTGACAAGTTTGACAACTAGTGGAAGCACCTCAAACATCTCATGCACCAACAAACAATCAAGAAGAAGCTCCCAGCCAAACAAAACATACCTCAGATAAAAAATTGAAAAAAACAGAGGAAAGGCCACACCAACACAAGGAGTATGTCACTGAGGTAGCCACAACAATAGAAGAGAGACGAGTGAGTGTATAATGAAATGCTAGAGGGTAGGGTTCTTTTTATAGCTAGGGAGAGGGGTTAGGGATAATTAAAATATAATTAAATATTGACAATTAATTAATATAAATATTAATTAAATGTCAATTAATATTAATAAAAACCCCAACCACATAAAACAAAAGGGAAAGAAAGACAACAAGCAATCATTTTAAGACAAAGTCAAAGGGGAGTCCATAATGGAAACACATGTCCACATGAGTCTCATAATGACCTATAAACTTTATCATCACTGCATAAGAGGGTACATCAACAATGTGTTCATGTCCATCTTCATAGGTACTCCTAGGTCTCATGGATCATCTCGGGAGAGAGGAAGAGGATCATACATCAACACATCTTGGTATTTCACCAAGATCTACCTGGTCAAAGACCAGGTTTCCCTAGAATACATCTGGGGGCCCTAGAACACATCTAGGGTCTTATCCACCAAGGTACAAGACCAAGGATCAAACCATGCATTAAGAAAAAGGTTCCTTGGAACATATCCAGGGGCCTTAGAACACATCTAGGGAATTATATCAACCACCAAGGAACACATCCAAGGATCAATCCAAGCACCGGGCAAGGATTCCCTAGAACACATCCAGGGGCCCTAGAACATATCTAGGGACTTACTGCTTGGTCCAATACCAAGAACCCCAGTCATATATTGGGGGCCCTCACTAGGGTTTTTTTCCATGGCTCTCACTGCTTGGTCTAATACCAAGAAACCCCAGGAGTGTGCTAGGGGCCCTAGTCCTTAGCTAGGGTCTTATGCCATCCTCCAAGAGAATGGCTCTTGCAGCTGCACTAATTTCAACACTTCTGCATATGTTGTGTGAACGTGTGAGAAGTCGTTCAAGATATTTTCGAAAAGTGATTCTATTTTTTAAAAGTGATTCTTTTTTCAAAAAGTAAATTCTATTTTGTAATTCACTTTAGATAAAAAGTGAAAGTCTCATTTTTAGCAATTGAGTCTAAAATATGTATTTCATGCATGCATGACTTAAATTCGTAGTAATCTTAGAAATAGATTAGGGTTTTGGTCTCAGCTAAAACTATAAAGACAAGCCAAGATAGAGAGTTCAAACACACTTGAACACTTGAGCAATTAAGGAGGTTGAGTGACAGAGAGGGAGAGAGAAGACAACCAATTTCCATCAACATGGAGTTTGTGCAGTAGAGTCGTATAGTAGAAAACTATTGTTTTTGTTTTTTTTTCCAGTAGACTATACTCTCTTGTCAAGTTGTTCTGCTCAAGTTCAATGTGATTTTTTGGTATTCATGTAGTGCTATTTTTTGGGTAGCTTGTGAAGGTTTCCTTGTAAGTTTTTTGAAGGAATGAAAAACAATTATTGAAGGAGTAATTCCCTGTGTTGTATGAAATTAATTTTTATGCTTATGCTATTTTATTTCCAGCTATTGTGTGATTAATGCCATGGTCTGAAATTTATTTATGCAATTGTTAGCGATATTTCTTGTAAGGGGCGTGTTTCTCTCCGATTTTCAGGCCCTTGGTGTAAAATGCAGAGAAATGGGGTTTAAAAACCCCATTTGCGTTTTATTCAAAGGGCACAGTCATGAGCACCAAACGCAACACACAAAAGAAGTCATTTTTCGGGCTTAAAATCAAGCGATTGAGAATTTTGTTTTCAACGGCAAGGATCCATTGACGGAGCAGAGCAATGGTCAGTGGGTAATTACAGTCAACCGAGTCGCACCAAGTATAGCACATAAGTTTTCAAGGAAGCGAACAGTCGGAATTCTTTGTGGAGAACTTGTGAAGTTACGAGGGTCGTTGATCGCGATCAGTTCAAGCCTGGGATTATTTATTGAACTCAGGGTTCGTAGGTTCAGAGGGCGGACCATATCCTTTGGTTGCACGAGATCGCGAGTCGTGAGAATTGTGGAAAGGAAATGAGACATCGCCTCTTGGGATTTCGCGAAGGGAGAGTGCCAAGGTTCGACACTCCAACTCGTGAGGTCGTGAGTTGCGAGAGGCGCTAGTACTTAAGCACTGGCCGGCAGTTATGTGTGGAGGGCACTGACAATAAAAAGAGCTATACTCATATCGCCATATCGCGTCTCAGGACTTCGTAAAAGGGGAGCACGAAGACTCCACCCTCCAACTCGCGAGATTGCGAGTTACGAGAAGCGTTCAAAGGGGAGCCAACCATCGCTGACCATCGCGTCTCGGGACTTCGCAAGGGGAGAATGCCAAAGTTCGACACTCCAACTCGCGAGGTCGTGAGTTGTGAGAGGTGCTAGCACTTAACCCTTATCCGACGGTTACGTGTGGAGGGCGCTGACAAGGAAAGGAGCCAGACCTGTATCGCCATCTCGGGTATCGGGTGTTTGGAAAAGAGGAGCCGAGGGTCTTCGACCCACGAACTCGCGAGTCGCAAAATGCAAAAGAGCCTTTAATGTTGGGCCCACGATCCTAGCGCCAGGGTTGTATGAGGTATGACTAAAGAAAGAGAGCGCGCAGGGCCAGAGTTGTTCAAATGGCGAAATAATCATGGCCGTCAGTCTTTAAAAGCCAATCCAACCGTTAATCACGGAGCAATATCAACCGTCCATTAGGGAAGACTCTCGGTGCATGAAATTAAGGAGCGGGCAGATCTAGGCAGCCAGGATTTGCGTGCCCAAATCTACGTTCCGAAACGCAGTGGTTTTCAGCGCAACCCCCTTTGCTTCCGAGGCGCCTCCTAAGCCCGTTGGTCCCCACCTCTTGCCATGTCTCCATCGCCCACTTCACCACCTTCCGCCATATGTCCTCCATTGTAACTCTCTCACCCACCTGTGCTCTATCCATACCTCGTGGCATTTCTCATCTGGTGTCACCGCACCACCTCATCCTCCTCGCCTGGGTCTCATCCACAAATCTGCCATTTGGGTCCCCTCGCAGTAGTTCAACGAAGCAGCAGAAGCCAGAATACCACGTCCTGCAGATGCATAGTTGACCAGGCCATTCTGAGAAAAGAAGTTATTAAGATAGTGGTGGTGGTTAGACATCATCTCCTTCCATAAATAGAAGGTCGGGAAAGGACCAAGCACAGAGGTAGACTGTTAGTCCATCCTGACAGAGATTTCGTCTGACAAACGACTGCATGGACAGTCTGCCCAATGTCTGCATGCGCCTCCTGACAGAGAATCTCCTCGACGTCAAGCATTGAACTCATGATGTGATCATGTTCTCAGCGCCGAAGTCAGTCCCAAGTATATGTATGCATTTTTGCCATTTTTGTAGGCATCAATGGTAGAGCAAAGCTCCTGATTGTAAAGTTTTAATGGACGCTCTAGTTCTCTGGTTATGTATCTATATGTGAGATTTATTGTTTTATAACAGACAACTTTCTTATCCCATCTAGTTTCATCTCATACTGAGAGAGTTCATGATTGACTGATTCACGTGAATTACTGTGACTGTGTTAAGATAAAGGATTTATTGTAGCACCGTTATATTCTCCAGTGTTGCCTACATTTGAGCGTAAGAATTTCTTACGTTCAAGTTTTTCTTCTACAGGTTGTCAGAAGCTCGATGCCTATAGCAGCCCTCAGCTTTTCCTTACATAAATATTCCTCTTACTCACCCTTACTACAACTCACTGTCTAAAGTTTAACTAAGACCTCACCTACCCATGCATGCCCAACCTAGTTTCGGAGTTAGAACGATATTGTTCCAAGTTTTCTTCCACTTGATCACCCTCTATAAACAAATCGTGACATAAACTGATGGGCGTCGGGCTCTGCTCCTGCTGCAATCCAGGAGTGACTTCCAACGCCAACATTTCTGGCGTCGTTGCCGGGGACGAAGTTGAAAATTTTCCTCGAGATTGAACGACATTGAGCCTTTGATTCTGAAGGTGCATCAGGCATCAGAGCCCTTGACGATTGCTACTGTGCACCTGGCGACTCCATTGTGACGACTCCACTGGAGCGAACCTGTGGTTTTAGTTGTGGCTTCCAGAGGCAGACACACGCGGTCCCATCCACAACTGCCTCTAGCTACACCTGAAGCTGATCTGGAGGTGATTTTCAGAAAAGGAAAGGCCTCTGAAGGAGAAACTTGCACCGCCGAACCAGGTAATTTTCCGTCTCCTTCTGTATAAACTCCTTTTTCTTCTCCTCATCTTCGCAACAAACCGTTTTCTGAAGTTTCCCGTTTCCTGAATTTCAGGAGTGTTCCTGCTGAGCTTTCCCCTCTTGGTCTGGGATTGGAGGGAGAAATCCTTGCCACTCCCCCCTCCCCTGAAGCTGTACCTTGGCATGGACCTAGTACCATAGAAGATTTCCCCACTCCTAGCTTTACCATTCCTCTTGTTACTGTTGCCTCTTCTGCACTGAGAGAAGCATCTGCTGACTCAAGCCCGTTAGCCTTCTCCCTAAATCCCCCATTGTTTCCCCTTCCACCTAGAAGCTCATTCCCAGTATCCCCTTTTCGAGCTCCTTCTCCTTCGAGTTCTCCTCCACCTAATATTCCTATGGCAGGAGCAAATCCCCCCATGACTAGAATGGAGGCTATAATAGCTGTTAGGTATTCTCCCCTTGTGTTACCTCAACCTATCAATGCCCTTCCAGCAAATGGCTACCTCAAGCAGCTGCCCAAGTTTACAGGCGAAGGGGACATAGCTGCAGAAGAACACCTTGAATCCTTCTACAGTTTTACAGACGATCATGTTATCATGCATGTAGATGTGTGGATGAGGATTTTTGTCCATAGTCTTGAAGGCGAGGCTAGAAAATGGTTTAGGGCCCTACCTCCTGGATCTATTGATGGGATTGAGGCTTTGGATAGTGCCTTTTTGAGACAATGGGGAGACAAAAAGGACTTCATGTATTACATGACTGAGTTTGGGTCTTTGAAGAGAAAGGAAGGAGAGTCTATCTCTGACTTCTCCAAAAGATTTAATAAAATGTACAATAAGATCCCCATCGAGATAAATCCCTCTGAAGCCTCTGCAAAGATCACTTATGCCAACTCTTTTGATCTAGATTTATGCCTCCTGCTGAGGGAAAGGAGAGCCACCACTCTAGCTCACATGCAAGACGTAGCCATGGAAATAGAGTCTAATATATTGGTTGTTGACCGACTCAGGAATAAAGCTAATAGAGACGTATCCAGGAGGAGAACATAGGCCTCTCCATCCCATCCCTCTCCCCTTCCCCTTCAGACGGATGAGGTAACTAAAGTATTGAAATCCCTTTTGGCTAGGATGGAGAGGTGGGAGTTAGAGGGGAAGCCCACGTACAGAAACCCCCAGAATACTGATAATAGAGGTTTTAGGAGGCTTGGTAACAATACGCCACAGACTTTGCCAAAGGAACAAAGAGGCAGAGACAAGGATGATCAGAGGATTCAGACCCCTCTCCAGAATGGCCTAGTTGCTCATGAGGAAGGGGGGGAGGTGGATGAACTCGACCCTGAGATCCACTGCATCGAGGACACTTCCCCTTTTCCTCATTTGATGCAATCTGCATATGAGGAATCCCTTATCAACACCCAAATCAACGAGTTGAGTAAAGGGGAAAAGGCCAACAACACTCCTAACAGATACAATCTTAGGTCAAAAAAGAAAGATGGGAATTTTGATAGCCAGCATCAACCCCTCATAGAGGAAAGGCCTACTAAAGCTGCATCAACCGCTACAAGAGAAAATAAAACTCAGAATGCTTCACCAGCAGCCAAGGAACCTGTCTCCGAGGTAAGGGAAGCTCCTAAGTCTCTCTCCTCCTTTAGTTTTGAACATGAGATTCAGAAGATTAAAATTCATGTACCCCTCTCCAAACTAGTTAAAAATGAAGATTTCAAAAAATCCCTCTCCAAGCTGCTACAATCTGAGCCCCCCCAACTTTCCATGGACTCAATAAACCTCCAAGATGAAAAGCCTGCAGTCATCCTAGGTACCATGGTAGAAGATAGAGATGATACATCACCTCCTTTCTACACATCCTTGAACATACATGATAAAGTGTTGCATAACTGCCTCATGGATTCAGGAGCTTCCCATAACCTTATGCCCAAAATAGTCATGGAAGAATTGGGACTGGAAGTGACAAAGGTTTATCGTGATTTGTACTCTTTTGATTCAAGGAGGGTGCAATGTCTTGGAGTCATCAAAGACTTGGTGGTCTCTTTATTTCAGCTGCCAATGAAGAGTGTGGTCATGGACATTGTGGTAGCTGATGTTCCCCCCAAGTTTGGCATGTTGTTGTTTAGGTCTTGGATTAAAAGACTTGGAGGAACATTACAGATGGATATCACATATGCCACCATTCCAGTCTTTGGAGGGGAACACAGGAGGTTGTACAGAGAAGCCCAGCTAGCCTATATTGTCAGTGATGAAGCAAAACCCACCAATCATCCCATCTTTGCATTGGACACTGATTTGGGGTCTAGTTTATTGCAGATCACTGATGCTCCTGAAGCCCCTTTCCAAATCAGAAATAAACCCTTATTTGATCATGGGATACCTCCTCCAAACACCTCCATTTGGAATTTTTTTTTCGACGGAGCTTCTTCTAGCGAAGGCGCTGGCGCTGGAGTGGTTTTCATATCACCTTCTCAAGAGACCATATCCCTGCCATACAAGATGGAATTTGAAACCACCAACAATGTGGCAGAGTATGACGCTCTTGTTCTGGGTATGAGGGCTGCAAAAGAAATGGGAATAAGGGAGATGGTAGTGTTCGGAGATGCTGAATTGATAATCCAACAAGTCATGAATGTCTATAGGGCCAAGCATCCTCATCTCAAAAGTTACAGGAATGAGGTATGGGACCTGATTGATAATTTCTTTTCAGCTTTCAACATTTCTTTTGTCCCAAGGGAGGATAATGTTTCGGCCGATTCCTTAGCCATCTCAGCTAGTTTTTTTCAGATCCCTCTGCCGCCGAAGATCCCATGTGGGGTCGAAATAAGATATAGGCCATCCATCCCGGACAACGTAAAGCATTGGAAGGTATTTGAAGATGAATCGAAAAATTTCTTTAGTCCGTCGATGAGTTTTCTGCATTACACATTGAGCAGGACCTTGATCCCAAAGGTGACCCTCACTCTGAGGTATTCTTAAATAAAATTATTAATCACCATGTTGTTCAGTTGCCTAACAATCACATTCCAAGGGGACTAGTCCCTTTAGAAAGACTGTTCAATGAGAATGATGTGGTAGTAAAAGTTAAGATTTCAGAAGGAAGTACTGATACATCAGAGTGCAACATTGGCACACAAGAGAAGCCTAAGTTTGTCAAGTTTTCAAGCAGCCTGACCCAAGAACAGAGGGCCGAATACACTGAACTATTAAGAGAATTTTTCGATGTGTTTGCATGGACCTATGAAGACCTCAAGACATATGACACATCTGTCATTGAACACAAGATCCCACTGAAGGAAGAGGCTAAACCATTTAGGCAAAAGCTAAGACAGATAAACCCTATGTTGTTGCCTGTCATGGAAAGAGAAGTGAAGAAGTTGTTAGATGCCCAAATCATTGTCCCCTTGAGATATTTCGAATGGGTGGCCAATTTGGTCCCGGTAAGAAAGAAAAGTGGAGAAATCAAGCTCTGTGCTGATTTCAGAAACCTAAACAGGAGCTCAAAGAAAGACAATTATCCCCTGCCCAACATGGAACACATATTGTAGAGGGTAACTGGTGCATTCAGGATATCCATGATCGACGGTTTTTTTGGTTATAACCAAATATCAGTCATACCCGAGGATAGAGAAAAAACGACCTTCACCACTCCTTGGGGCACATTCATGTATGCCAAAATTCCCTTTGGATTGATGAATGCAGGAGCAACATTTCAGCGGGCCATGGATATAGCCTTCATTGGGGAAAAATATCAGTTTGTGGTGATCTATCTGGATGACATCACAGTCTTCTCCAGGTCTGACCAAGAGCACTGCTGTCACCTGAGAAAAATGTTCTTGAAGTGTTGGAGGTTTGGCCTATCCTTAAACCCCCAAAAATCTTTGATTTCTATGAAGGAGGGGAAATTGTTAGGTCATATAGTATCAACAAAAGGAGTAAGGATTGATCCCAATAGGGTAGAGGCAATTTAGACCCTGTCACTTCCTCGATCTAGAAAGGAAGTTCAGGTTTTTTTTAGGGAAAATTAACTTTCTGAGGAGGTTCGCCCCAAATTTCGCTGAGATGGTGAAACACATCACAACCATGCTTAGGAAACGAAAAGAAGTAAAATGGACTACTGAACCCAGGGAATATTTTATCCAAATAAATAAGGCATTGACTGAGGCACCTGTACTGATCAGTCTCGATTATTCCAAGGACTTCTTGATTTTTTCTTTTGCTTCTTTTGATACAGTAGCAACGGTCTTATTGCATAAAAATGAGGAAGGACGAGAACAACCCATTTCGTTCTTTAGCAAGACATTGAGAGATGCAAAATTCCGGTACGCGATCATGGAGAAGCAGGGCTATGCCTTGGTGAAAGCTCTCAAAGATTTCAGAGTCTATGTCTTGCACTCAAAAGTGACTGCATATGTTCCTTCAGCCTCTGTGAAGGACATCCTTATACAACCTGACATAGATGGGAGAAGAGGTAAATGGATTGCCAAGATCCTGGAGTTTGATCTGGAGATTAAGCCCACCAAATTGATAAAGGGGCAGGGTTTAGCCAAGCTGCTGGCTGAATCCAATTGCAAAGCCTCGAGGATTAGATTCATTCATGCTTGTTCAGAAAATCATCAAGTTGAGTCGTCCAACAAAGGTTCTCAGGGTGACCTATCGCTAGCAGAATGCACCTGGTATAGAGATATTTTGTATTTTCTGTGAGAGTTGAAGCCTCCTAATGGAATGGGGAAGAGTAAGGCGAGAAATTTAAATCTCAAGGCGGTCAGATATTGCCTCATATACCGAGCCTTGTACTGGAAAGACCCTCAAGGGGTATTTTTAAGGTGCCTAAATCCACAAGAAGCCCATAAAGTTATGTTTGATTTCCATAGAGGCCTTTGTGGGGGGCATTATTTCTGGAAGACCATAGCTCACAAAATCCTCAGGGCTGGGTATTACTAGCCCACTTTATTCGCTGATGTCTGTAGAGAAATTAGATCTTGCATCAAATGCCAAAATTTCTCAGGAAAGCAGCAGCTTAGACCACTGCCACTGAAGCCTGTTGTAGCTTCAACACCTTTTCAACAGTGGGGGATGGATTTCATCGGGGAAATCCATCCTCCCTCAAGTGGCCAGCACAAATGGATCCTGACTGCAACAAACTATTTCACCAAGTGGATAGAAGTTGCTCCCACCAGAAGTGCATCACACAAAGTAATTATCAGCTTCCTGGAGGATATCATAGCCACATTTGGTTGTCCCAGCAGGATTGTCACTGATAATGCTGCTTCGTTCAAATCTGAGCCTCTGATTAAGTTCTGTGAGTAGTTCGAGATCTCGCTACTTCACTCCACCCCCTATTATCCTCAAGGAAATGGACTGGCAGAATCTTCCAATAAAAGCCTAATCAAGCTCATTAAAAGATTATTGGAAGACAATAAGAAGGCTTGGGATTCGAAGCTCAAATTCGCTCTATGGGCCGATCGAGTGACAACGAACAAGTCCTTGGGCACCTCGCCTTTTCAGTTGGTCTACGGAACAAAGACAGTTTTTCCCACTCAACTCGCCTTACCTGGAGCGAAGTTCTTTCAAGATTATGAAGGAGAGCCGAATCATATGGTCAGAAGAATTCATCAGATGGTGGAAGTACAACAGATCAGGGAAAGGTGATGGAAACAACTCATAGTCATTAGCAGAAGGTCAAACATGCCTTTGATAGGAAGGTCAAGAAGAAGGAGTTTGAAATCGGGGATTTGGTGCTTAAGTGGGATGCACGTAGACAGGATAAGGGAAAAAACAACAAGTTTGACGCCCTATGGACCGGGCCCTTCAAAATCTCTGAGGTTTTCTCAAATAACACGTACAGGTTGCAGGATTTGGAGGGTGAGGAGGTTTTTAACAGCCCAGTAAATGGACATTTTCTAAAGAAATGTTTTGTTTGAGCCTTAGATGGCTCCTTTGTTTGTAAATATTGTCCTTTTGGTTCTTTGTT
>ML786947.1:240813-265019 GCA_009831015.1 Picea engelmannii
AAGTTGGTGCTTCCATCCAGTTGGTGCTGGAAACAGTCAGGGAGTTGGTGCTTCCTTCTAGTTGGTGCTAGAGAAACTAGGGAGTTGGTGCTTCCTTCTAGTGGGTGCTAGAGAAAACAGAGAGTTGGTGCTCTCAGCAAGTTTCAGCGTGCAAAACAGAGGTTGTAGCCTCATTATGAGTTGGTGCTCATATGTATGATAATGTAAAGAATGTAACTATTACTTATCATATAAAGAAAAGAGGTTTTTACCCTGTATGGGTTTCCTCAGGAAATATCTGTCTCTGTGTTTCTCATATATGTGACTGATGTTGAATGAGCAATTGTTTATTTCCCTGCATTATTGTGATCATCATTTAGTGTTTCAGCAAAGAGTTTAAAAGAAGCATAATTGTTTAAGCACGGTAACAACTGATTCACCCCCCCCCTCTCAGTTGTCCAACACTGCAAAATGAGTCCTTAGAGCATCACAGGGAGGACTCTATCCCCCATGGAGCCTATGTTAGCGATATTTCTTGTAAGGGGGGTGTTTCTCTCCTATTTTCAGGCCCTTGGTGTAAAATGCGGAGAAATAGGGTTTAAAAACCCCATTTGCGTTTTATTCAAAGGGCGTAGTCATGAGTGCCAAGCGTAGACACAAAAGAATTCCTTTTTCGGGCTTAAAATCAAGCGAGCGGGCATTTTGTTTTCAACGACAAGGATCCATTGACGGAGCAGAGCAATGGTCGGTGGGTAATTGTAGTCAACCGAGTCGTGCCAAGTATAGCACATAAGTTTTCAAGGAAGCGAATGGTTGGAATTCTCCGTGGAGAACTCACGAAGTTACGAGGATCGTTGATTGCGATCAGTTCAGGTGTGGGATTATTTATTGAACTCGGGGTTTGTAGGTTCGGAGGGCAGACCATATCCTTTGGTTGCGCAATATTGCGAGTCGCAAGAATTGTGGAAAGGAAACGAGCCATCGCCTCTTGGGATTTCGCGAAGGGAGAGTGCCAAGGTTTGACACTCCAACTCGCGAGGTCGCGAGTTGCGAGAGGCGCTAGTACTTAAGCACTGGCTGAAGGTTTCGTGTGGAGGGCACTGACAATAAAAAGAGCTATACCCGTATCGCCATATCGCGAGTCGCAAGAATTGTGGAAAGGAAAGGAGCCATCGCCTCTCAGGATTTCGCAAAGGGAGAGTGCCAAGGTTCGACACTCCAACTCGCGAGGTCGCGAGTTGTGAGAGGTGCTAGTACTTAAGCACTGGCCGAAGGTTACGTGTGGAGGGCGCTGATAATAAAAAGAGCTCTACCTGTATCGCCATATCGTGTCTCGGGACTTCATAAAAGGGGAGCACGAAGGCTCTACCCTCCAACTCGCGAGATTGCGAGTTACGAGAAGTGTTCAAAGGGGAGTCAACCATCACTGACCATTGCATCTCAGGGCTTCGTAAGGGGAGAATGCCAAAGTTCGACACTCCAACTTGCGAGGTCACGAGTTGCGATAGGCGCTAGCAGTTAACCCCTAGCAGACGATTACGTGTGGAGGGCACTGACAAGGAAAGGAGCCAGACCCGTATTGCCATCTCGGGTATCGGGAGTTTGGAAAAGAGGAGCCGAGGGTCTTCGACCCACAAACTCGTGAGTCGCAAAATGAAAAATATCCTTTAATGTTGGGCACATGATCCTAGCGACAGGGTTGTATGAGGTATGACTAAATAAAGCGAGTGTGCAGGGCCATAGTTGTTCAAATGGCGAAATAATTGTGGCCGTCAGTATTTAAAAGCCAATCCAACTGTTGATCACGGAGCAGTCTCATCCGTCCATTAGGGAAGACTCTCAGTGCATGAAATTAAGGAGCGGGCAGATCTAGGCGGTCAGGATTTGCGCACCCAGATCTACGGTCTGGAATGCAGTGGTTTTCAACGCAACCCCCTTTTCTCCTGAGGCGCCGCCTAAGGCCGTTGGTCCCCACCTCTTTCCATGTCTCCATCGCCCACTTCACCACCTTCCGCCATATGTCCTCCACTGTACCTCTCTCACCCACCTGTGCCCTATCCATACCCTGTGGAATTTCTCATCTGGTGTCACTGCACCACCTCATCCTTCTCGCCCGGGTCTCATCCACAAATCCGTCATTTGGGTCCCCTCGCAGCAGTTCAACGAAGCAACAGAAGCCAGACTGCCACGTCCTACAGATGCATAGTTGACCAAGCCATTCTGAGAAAAACAGTTATTAAGGTAGTGGTGGTGGTTAGACATCCTCTCCTTCCATAAATAGAAGGTCGGGAAAGGACCAAGCATAGAGGCAGACTGTTAGTCCATCTTGACAGAGATTTTGTCTGACAAACGATTGCATGGGCAGTCTACCCAACGTCTGCAGGCGCCTCCTGAAAGAGAAGCTCCTCGACTTCAAGCATTGAACTCATGATGTGATCATGTTCTCAGCGCCGAAGTCAGTCCCAAGTATATGTAGGCATTTTTTCCATTTTTGTAGGCATCAATGGCAGAGCAAAGCTCCCGGTTGTAAAGTTTTAATGGATTCTCTAGTTCTCTGGTTATGTATCTATATGTGAGATTTCTTGTTTTATAATAGACAACTTTTTTATCCCATCTAGTTTCATCTCATACTGAGAGAGTTCATGATCGACTGATTCGCGTGAATTACTGTGACTTTGTTAAGATAAAGGATTTATTGTAGCACCGTTATATTCTCCAGTGTTGCCTACATTTGAGCGTAAGAAGTTCTTACGTTCAAGTTTTTCTTCTACAGGTTGTCAGAAGCTCTATGCCTACAACAACCCTCAGCTTTTCCTTACAGAAGTCTTCCTCCTACTCACCCTTACTACAACTCACTGTCTGAAGTTTAACTAAGACCTCACCAACCTGTGCATGCCCAACTTAGTTTCGGAGTTAGAACGATATTGTTCCGAGTTTTCTTCCACTTGATCACCCTCTATAAACAAATTGTGACATAAACTGATGGGAGTCGGGATCTTCTCCTGCTGCAATCCAAGAGTGACTTCCAACGCCAACAACAATAATTAAATTCAATAATCTACTTGTTTGATTGAGATCATAAGGACTTTAGTCACCCAGGGCTTGAGAATTTTCATATGGTATCAGAGCTTATTTCTCTGATTGAGATTCTCTAGGATTTACAGTGGTAAATCAATTGTAGGGAAGAAGGACCAACAGTGAGAGGGTTTCAAAGTTTTATTTTTCATATTTGGGAATTTGTGCAATAGATCTCAGAGATGTCATCAACTAGCCTCAAGTTTGAGGACAAATTGGATGGTGCTTCGAATTTCTTATCATGGAAGGGGAGGGCTACACTCTTACTAGAAGCGAATGATCATTGAGATATTGGCAAGAACGTTGCTACTCTGCCTACATATCCATAGGAATTGATAGCTCACAACAAGAGGGTAGTGAAGGCCAAGTGGATGATCTTTGATGCCATAAAGTATCATTTGATCCTTCATGTATTCGAGAAGAAGATAGCGAAGGAGATGTTCGATGCCTTGGTTAGTCTCTACCAGAGTCAGAAAATAAACAAGAAGATGGTATTTCAGAACAAACCTAGATTCATAGTGATGACTAGATCAGACACAGTTACCAGTTACCTTATGAATATCACACAGATTCGTGATGAACTTGCAGCAGTTGGGGAGAAGGTTTGTTGTAATCTTCTAGATTACACGGGTATTCAAGAAGAGACTACGTTACAACAAGAACATCACACACACGTAACTCAAGAGAGAAGACATATTTTAGGGAAGGTTAACCAACTGAGTTTGTATTCATTCTTCAAGAGTATTTATACATTGGAGATATGGTTGGAGTAGTTGTACCCACTCCAACTAATCATTAGTTAGGTAGTCTCTTTACATTTATCGTTGAATTTACTCACTTTGTTACATATATTCATATATCATCTTATGCTAATGTCTAATTTCTAATGTGTGATGACTATTACAAATGCCTAAGAGGCCTCCCAACATCTTCTCGTCCCAAGCAAGTGTGAAACAATATTTTGGGTCTCTACTCTTGTAGAAGTATCCTTACTGCGCATACTTGCATAGGTAAATTGGTTGTAACAGTCGTCAACTGTATAGGAAGATACATGTATATAAGGTTTACTATGACTCATTTCAAAAGGATATGAATGACTACATATCACAGGTCCCAACTCCTCGATCTCCATGCTTTCAACATTCTTTTCTAATCGAAGGGTGCCCACTGCTATGTCAACCAACTGCAAACTTTCACTCCTCACAAGAACCGTCAGGGATGCTCCTTTTGTCGAATCGCTCAAGTGCACCAAAAATCTGTTTCTCTTGGGGGTTCTTTCTATGGGATCGATGAGGGTCTGCGACATCAACCAATCCTACCATTCCTTTTCTTTTGTGGTCACTACTCAGGGAACTGTTTTGCAACTCTTATACTAGGGGGTTCAATCAATTCAAGTGTCATCGTCATGTCTTTTAATCTCTTTGTTTGTGTGTATGTCATATGATGTCTCTTTCTTGAATACCTACTTTTCTTAATCAACAACTACAAAAATTTCGTGATCAATGCTCATGTTGTAATATCTTTCCTCTGTCTCTTGCTGCTCTGTTGTTGTCATCATGGCTTCTTCCAAGGCTCTGGCACTGTACTAGAGTCTGTAATTTTAGATTTACATGAAAGACAACTATGACTCAATTCTAAGACTCATCACATGCGACTTGACTTTACCAAGACACGATTCAATGGACTCTACTATGACTCTCAATTATACAAAGACACTTTACATAATCATTTAAAATGTTGTCGACTGGATATTGATTGATGTAGGCAAGAAACCAATCTTGTCAATTAAGTACCAAATTACATTACATGATAGAGAGGATTTCCTGCCTTAAAGACTCACGTTTAACCCTCTCTCTTTCACTTTTGACTTAGATTTTGCAATGAATATAAATCAATGAACTGATACATGAGTGACTCAATTGACAACATAATGTTTTTCTTTTTTGACTCAATCGACAACATAATGTTTTTCTTTTTTGACTAAACTAGATTACATACTCGACTAGACTCAAACTAGACTAACTAAACTGATTCAAATTATCCTTCATGTAACTCTTTTTGTACACATATATCCAAACATTTCTCTTTAATAAGCTCAATGCCAAGACATGACTCCAACTATGTATTAGTAAAAATCACAATTATATATAACTTTGACAAGGACTAAATTTGGCTTGACTCTGTAATACTTAAAATTGATAACTATACAACTTACATGAGCGAGATATCCAAGCATAAATTCATAACTAGATTATGTTGAGCACTTGATCTGTACAATTGGACAGTGGAAGATGGTAATGTGACAGTCGATCAACTTAGTAGATTACCTTGATGTATCCTAGTCGGATTTTCCTATCAGCCAGTCGTTGATTGGTTCTATGCCTGAGTCGACTTATATGTTTGTAATTTATTTTTGTTGTTCGATTATCTCACGTGGATTGGAAAAGATGGCGACCAGATCTGTTCATAGAGATTTTCAAATATTTTTCACGGATCGAGTTGAGACTCCCACCATTAGCACCTGTCGACTAACCCAAAATTGGATGCATCAAGCTAATGCGATACTCTAGAACGATCGGTTTCACCTTCTTCCTTTTTGAAGCTTTGGCAGTGAGGCATATTAGCAGTCGATATCAACAACTATATCGACTTGAACGATGTAGTGGTCTAGTCGAATGATCACTTGGTGGATGTAGACCGACGAAAGAACAATTAGTGTGTAGTCACATCATAGCACACAACCACACTAAATCTCACACGCTCAAACAAGGTTGAATGAATAACTCACATATTTCACCACTCCAAAAAATTCACCACTAAATAGATGCAAAATCGAATTAAATGCATGCTTTCAAACTCCACAAAGAATTGACTGAAGAAAAAAAACCTCTCAAATACAAATTGCTTCAAATTTGAAAGTGAAAAGTTGCAAGAAATACTCATGCAAAAATCCATATGTCTTCAGAGTCTTTATCTTCAACATGAGAATGATAACTGCGCTCGAAAAGGAACAAAAATCCTTCGATTTTTACAGCAAGAAAATCATGCAAACAACCGTATGTTTTGAGGATCTTTGGCTTCAATGTGAAAATGAGAAGTTAACCGATCACTTGATAGATCCTTCAATTTTGAATTTCTTTGGAAACATCTCCAGAGTCTGTGTAATATTTCATCATCTCATGAATTTTTTGGTTTCTTGTGAAGGCTTGTCTTCGGTGCAACATCCATGAGTAGTCGATTTTTTGCAGGCTTATTTGAAGTCATCCGGTATCCATGAGCCATCAACCACAAACAAGAAAAAAAATCTTTGAAACAATATCACCATGAACAATTAACTAATAAAAAATATTTCACGCAGACTCAACGTTCATGAACACATTTTCTCGAGCAGATTGCCTCATAATTTATTTAGTCGAGTAACATCCACAAAGATCCATGAGCAATTTGCAAGTCTTCTTTATCTATCTTTCCGTCTCTTCCAGGGTCAAATCACCCTCATTCGCTACTGTTGTCACCTAGACTAAATGAAGGGGAGAAAGATACCAATGTTGTAATCTTCTAGATTACACAAGAATTCAATAAAAGACTACATTATAGCAAGAACATCACACACATGTAACTCAAGAGAGAAGAGATATTTTAGAGAAGGTTAACCAATCTAGTTTGTCTTCCTTCTTCAAGAGTATTTATACATTGGAGATATGCTTGGAGTAGTTGTACCCACTCCAACTAATCATTTGTTAGGCAGTCTTTATACATGTATCCTTGACTTTACTCACTTTATTACATATATTCATATATTATCTTAAGCTAATGTCTAATGTCTAATGTATGATGAGTATTACAAGGGCCTAAGAAGCCTCCCAACAAGGTTGAAGATGTAGATTTAATGAACATGGAACTGAATGGATTCCCAACTTCATGGGAACCATTTGTCAAAGGTATCTGCACTTGGGAAAATTTTCTTGACTTTGAGAGGATTTGGGATGATTGTATCTAGGAGGAGACTCAGATGAAGTCAAAGGCCGACAAGGATGATGATGAAGAGAACCTAGCTCTATTTGGTCAGTCAAATAAGGGCAGAGTTAAAGTATCAACAAGGGCAAGGGAAAGAGTGATGAGTCAATGTAACATCCCCAACATTTGACTGGGCTATGCCACACAGTTTTTTTGAACTATATGCAAATTAAAACATATACACACATAAACTCTTGCAAAACTTTATATATAAAACTTAAAATAGAGAAATACATTCTGTAAATGCACGGATTCATATGGAAATAACAGTAAACATATACATGTAACATAGACAATCAATACCTATAAATATAAAGACAATTATAAACCACACATAGGATAAACCCATAAAAATAAACATGTAAATAATAATGCATCATGTCATTTAACACACAATTGACACTTATCTTGGTAAGAATATCACCAAATGCGTACAAACCTTCCATGAACCTCTCAGCCTTAGACCACATTGTTCATCACTCTCAGCAGTGGGTCACCCCCGAGCTGGGACTAAACTCCACCTAGGTAAAGGGATTCCTAACCAGTTTTACGTATCAAAGACAATAGGAAAGACTATGTCACAGGTGCCAAATCAAACTAACAGCCTACAATCCCTCATTCCCCACATGCATGTCCTAACCCAGGAAGTGTGCCCCTTCTCTGCTCAACAGTCCTTCGGTTGCCCCACTTCCCTTACAAGGCTTCAACAACAGGCTCGACAAGAAGTCTCAGAGCCTTGTATCTGCAGTTTAACACCTTCAGCTTATCAATTCCCAACAATTCTCTCACCCAGATAGAAATTTCTCACGGGCCTGACAACCCACCTCTTCAATATCCCATGGGCCTGACAACCCACTTCTTTAGTCCAACTCCCAAGCTAACCGGATATATGTACATGTATAGGTACATGTATGGTACTGGTTCAAGTATGTATACAGGTACAGGGAGGTACGAAGGACAATTCAATGAGTGTGTGAATGATGATGGAATGATTGGAAAATGAACTAAGTCCAAGCTATATGTATGCATGTCCCCAACTTGACACTTATCATGTTCAGAGCTACTTTGGTCCACTTGTCCCCATACTTAGAACTTAGGATAAAATAATTATCCATACTTTATACTTTAAGGAATATTGATATAATATTCATTTTTGGCTTAAGCTCCCTAGCTTAGCCATTTTCCTTAACTTTTATCCCCCCCTTTCCCTAACTAGTGGAGTTTAGTCCCCCATGCTCTTTTATCGTGGTTGGTTTGCACACAACGATGTATTTTATATTAATGATAAGACATATACAAAAATAGGCTCACTGGCCTTCAACATCTAGGCTCTTTATCCCAATTCAACACATAAGCCTCCTAGTTTATAATAACTGACTCACCAGCCTATAAAACACAACATATACACAAAGGCTCTCTAGCCTCAAAATTGGGCGCACTTAAGTCTGTTGTGCGTGATATCCTAGAATGTGCACACTTGAACTTTTTAGTGCACAGTACATGTGCGCACTATACCATGGAAGGTGTATACAAAAAAGATATTAAACAACTCACCAACTTAAGCACATTTGCATTTACATTTATAGTTGGGGTTCAACCTAGGGATATTACAATCCCCTCCCCTTATTTATGCACTGTCCTCAATGCATTATGTACACATATACAACCAAAATTTCAAAAATCCTCAAAATATGTGAGTATTCTACCCACATTTCATCCTCATGCTCCCAAGTAGCGTTCTCAGGACCGTACCAGGTCCATTGGACCTTTACAAGCCCTATGACTAGATTCCAGAGCTGTTTGATTTTCCGGTCCAGAATGCATACCTGATGTACTAGGAAAGAGCCTTCTTGCTCCACCTGAATCACATTCCAATCAATAACATGATTAACATCATGTATATACTTCTTAAGAAATGATACATGAAATGCATTATGAATGGTCATTGATGTAGGAAAGACGAGCATGTATGCTACATGCCTAATCCTCTCTAGGATTTCAAATGGCCCACAATAACGAGTTTCCCACTTTGAACGATTTCCCAACTTCAGGGAACTTCTGCTGGCCTTCACTTTCAAGAATACATTGCCCCCAACTTTAAATTCCTTGTGAGTTTTTCCCTTATCAACATAGTTTTTCTGTCTATCTTGGGAAGCCTTCAAATTCTATTTAATTTTCAACATTTTCTCCTCCATTTCCCTAAGTAAATCTGGCCCAACCACTGCTCTATCTGTTGGGTTATCCCAACTTACCAATGTGTTGCACCTTCTGCCATAAAGTGCCTCAAATGGGCTAATCTTTAGAGATGTTTGGTACCCATTGTTATAAGAAAACTCTACAAAGTGTAGGTAGTTTTCCCATTTTGATGATTTATCTATCACATACACCCTCAACATATCCTCAATCACTTGATTCACCCTCACTGTTTGTCCATGATTGTGGATGATAAGTTGTGCTAAAATTCAAATTTGTTCCAAATCCCTTAAATAATTCTTTCCAAAATTTTGATGTAAATTTTGGATCTCTTCCAGACACAATTGTCTTGGTTATACCATGTAATTGAACAATTTCTCTCATATAAACATCAACAATGTTGGTTGCCTTGTGAGCGAGCTTTACTGGAATAAAATGGGAAGCTTTAGTAAACTTATCCACCACTACCATGATAGAATCATGTTGCTTGTTTGTTCTGGGCAGTTTGATGATGAAATCCATTGTTACAACTTCTCATTTTCACTTAGGAATGGGTAATGACTGTAGCAAACCAGCTGGGTTATGCTCAACTTTTACCTTTTGACATTCCAAACATTTGACAATAAAATCAACAACTTATTTCTTCATGCATGAACAATAATATTGGCTCTTGATAGCTGCAATAGTTTTATGATAACCTAGGTGCCCAACATAAGGTACATTATGCATTTCTCTCAATATCAGATTTTTCAGTTCATGGGAATTTGGTGCATCAATTCTTCCCCTGTATATGAGAATTTCATCATTTTCTAGCTTATAGTCTTCAATTTTCTGCTGCAAAATACCTTGTTGTAATTTTGCCACTAATTCCTTGTATTGCAAATCTGATTTTGCAGCCTCCAAAATTCTTTCTTTCAAATCTGATTGGTACATGCTAATGGTTGTAGCATGAAACTCATGCACTCTTCTGCTGAGTGCATCAACCACTCTTTTGTCTTTCCACTTGATATGCTTTATATCAAAGTTATATTCACTTAGAAATTCTAACCATTTACTTTGCCTAGCATTTAGAGTTGGCTGATCAAATAAACATTTCAGACCATTATGGTCTGTCCTCAACTCAAACCTTTTCCCCATGAGTTAATGTCTCCATTACTTCAAGGCATGCACTATAGCTTCCAACTCCAAATCATGAGTGACATAATTTCCTTCATGCTCCTTCAACTTCCTTGATTCATAATATACAACAAACCCATTTTGACTGAGGACTCCATTGAGTCCTTCTTTACATGCATCTGTGCATACAATGAAGTGTTCGTTTGGATTTTCAATCCTTAAAATTGAAGCGCTCGTTAATAATTGCTTCAAGTGTTGGAAACTCTTTTCACAATTCAATGTCCACTGAAACTTCACACCCTTCTTTTGCAAGGAAGTGATTGGCTATGCAATCTTTGAGAATCCTTCAATAAACCTCCTATAGTAGCCTACAAGGCCCATGAATGATATGACCTCTGTCACATTCTTTGGCGCTGACCATCCTCTAATGGCATCTATCTTCTCAGGATCCACTGCTATCCCATCTTATGAAATGATATGTCCCAAATAATGAATTTGCTTCTGATAAAATGAACACTTGATCAATTTGGCATACAACTGATGCTCTCTTAATACTTTTAATACCATCCTCAAGTGTTGTTCATGCTCTTCCTTTGACTTATAATATATAAGAATGTCATATAAAAATACAATGACAAACTTATCTAAGTATTCTCTGAAAATACCATTCATTAAACACATGAAGACAACTGGTGCATTTGATAATCCAAAGGGAACCACTGTGAACTCATAATGACCATACTTTGTTCTGAACACAGTCTTGCTGATGTCTTCTTATTTAATTCTAACTTGATGATAACCGGACCTAAGATCAATCTTGGAGAATATTTTTGCATCTTTCAACTGATCAAAGAGGTCATCAATCCTTGGCAAATGATACTTATTCTTCACAGTTACCTTGTTCAACTACCTAAAGTCAATGCATAGTCTCAATGTTCCATCCTTTTTCTTCACAAATAAAACCGGGGAACCCTAATGTGACACACTTGGGTGTATATATGCCTTCTTTAGAATCTCTTCAAGTTGCATTTACAACTCCTTCAATTCTGGTGTACTCATCATGTATGGAGTCTTGGATACTGGAGCTACTCCAAACATCAAATTTATGGAGAAATCAATGTCTCTTTAAGGAGGTAATCTTGGTATTTCCTTAAACACATCTTCAAACGCTTTTAGGACTGCATAATCTTCAATATTTGACACCTTATCTTTAGGTGTTCCCTCCATATGAGATGCAAATATTTGACACCCTCTTCTGTAACATTTCTTCAGCTGCAATGCTGAAATTTCTTTGATGGTTACTGCCTTGGGAATTCCATGCACTGTCCTTAGGTTTCCTTCCTCATCCAAGCAAGTGAATGCCTTGTTATGACAGTTTAGAATAACATGATGTTGGTCCAACCAATCCATCCCAATTAGATAGTGATAGGAACCTAAAGGAAAGATGTTCAAATCTTCCATGGTGTTCAGTCCATTCATGTCCATAAGACATGACTTAATCATCTCATTAAATTTTATTTTGGTTTTGGTAGCCAGCTGCACCAACCAATATTTTCCATGCCTGCTTCTTGGAAAATGCAAACTTTCCACCATCTTAGGATCTATATAACTATGACTAGTACCTGAATCAATTAAAATAGCAATGGTTTGGTTGTTGATGATACCTTCCACTTCAATCATATGTGACTGATAATCTGCTTGCTTGTTGTCCAGGGCTACATAGATCCTTGGTACATTTATGCCCATGTCTTCCACGGTTTCAAGTTATTTTACACTGTGAACAACCCTCACTTTTTCACCTCTGTGATGACAATATTTAAACATATGATCTCCTTTACAACCCCAACATTGAATAGGTGGGTGCCTTGGACTTTGAACCCCTATCTCCATCATTCAAGGTTCTCTGGAAGTTGGTTGTCCCTGAGGATTATTTCTGAAGAATGGTGGCTTAGTTCCATTCTTCCTCTGATCCATCTTGAATTTATTTTTGTCTTCCCAAGCTTTTTGGAAAGTTGACCTTGCTTTTGTTGATCATATAGGAATTTAGCTCGTCTTATGGTCTCCTCTAATGTTTTGGGATCATCATATTGTATTTTATCATTAATGAATGATGGAAATACACTCAAATACCTTTGAATCTTAATTGTCTCATCCTTGATGAAATAAACATACTTCAGTAGTTCTAAAAACCTTCTTTCATATTCATATATGGTCATACTCCTAAGCTTGAGTTCAAATAACTCTTTCATTTTCTTGTCATAGTATCTCTTAGTCAAGTATTTATTTTAAAAATACTTATTGAATTCCCTCCTGGTAACACTTTTCTCTTTAATGTGCGGCACCTGCACAAGCTGATCCCACCACATGGATGCCTTTCCCTTAAGTTCATAGATGACAATTCTTCCTTATGCATGAGATGAATAATTATGCAATTGAAAATACTTTCTCATGCCCAACAACCATATCTCTTCATATTCCATTCCTCTACACTTTGTGTTGATCCTTATCTGATCTAGTTGTTGTTAACTCTGCAAAATGTGCAGCCAAGAAAACTTTGTCAGGTTGACTGACTCATTAATTTCATAAAAATATGAACCATTTTGGTTCAATAATATATCAGAATTTTTTCTTCTGATTTCCTGAAAACTTGAATGCTCAGACCAATTTTATGGGTAAATAATTATATTCTATTGTACAACACCTTTTCAACGCTTGCTTCCATACTCAATTCCGAGTCTTGAGTAGAAAGTTATGGTTATTTGAAAATTGTCCATTAATTTTTCTATTCACTCTTCAATTTAGTGCAACTATGCACTGTAATTATGCATTTTTGCACCTACTCCATTGGAGTTTTAGTAGGATCTCAATTGGGTTTCTTTATATACATATTTTGGATAGTCTCTCCAAGTTTCACCTTTTTTTGGGTTCTCGATGCTAGTTACAACCTGCTGAAGTTCTAGACCAATTCGTGTTTTTGGTCTGGAATGCTACATGTACCTTCTTTGCCATATTAAACTTTTTAACATGCCCAAAAATTTAATTAAGCTCTAGGAATATCTTCTATGGTTCAATAAATTTCCATTCACTGCTCCTACGCCTCAATATGATTCTGGAGCAGAAAGTTATGGCCCTTCGAAGTTAGTTGATTTTTAAAATTTACCCTCTGTTGTTTGTCCTCTAACTTCCTCATAAAAGCTCTGTTTGATGAATGATTTACACCATTAGAAATCTCTCTCCGGGATATTTCATTTGAGATGCAAATACAAGGTGTACCTTATTACACTCTGTTATCAGGGTTTTTGAGTAGCTAAAAACATTGTTTAGGGCCTCAAAATCGCGCTGCAAAAAGATGACCTTCAAACAGTATAAAATGTCACATAAATTCATTGGTTTTCTGCTATTGTAGACCATCCAAATGACATTGTGCACACAAATTTGAACCTGTACGTCCATATTTAGCATGTGCAACAAAAACATAAGGTAGCGTATGCTCCGTGCACCTATAATCAATGCGGATCACTTATTTTTCGCGCTAATAACTGGTGCACACTACTTTTGTGTCGCACGCCAATATCCACCGTGCACAATTTTGGTTCTTTCACTAATACCTGTTGCGTGAAAATTTTGTGTCACGCACTAATATTTCGCGCGTATTTACTTTACGTGTTGCACCATGCCAAAGTTTAGTATGCCCCCACCACGCACTAGTACTCTTCGCACACCATTAACTAAGCTGTCGAGCGACAACATATACCCACATTGCGTGTGCACCAACATAATTTATTTGCGCTCTGCCAATACTGCGCACACCACACATGCCATTATTATGTATGTGCACACCGCACACACCAATATTTTTGTTTCTCCACGCAATGCCACTTTGCACCGCACAACACCAAATTTAAGTGCACAGACACGTGTGCCAATATTTTTTCATGCAGTGTCAAATTTAAGTTCGCAGACCCGCGCACCAATATTTCTCTGCGCAGTATCAAATTTAAGTGCGCACACTTGCGCACCAATATTTTTCTGTGTGGTGCCAAATTTTAGCGTGTGCACCCACACGCCAATATTTTTCCGTGCAGTGCCAAATTTTAGCATGCGCACCAGGACACCAATATGTTTTCCACGCAACGCCAAATTTTAGCGTGCGCACCCGCACACCAATATTTTTCCGTGCAACACCAAATTTTAGTGTGCACGCCCGCACGCTAATATTTTTCCGTGCAGCGCCAAATTTTAGCGTGCACACCCACACGCCAATATTTTCCCACATATCACAAGATTTTCACTGCTCACCATGCATTTTTAGTGCGCCCACTTGCACACAATCATTTTTATGCACATCAATTCCTTATGAATTCCACTGTCGAAATTGGGGCTTTTGCTTAAATTTTTCCCAATTTTTACCATAGACCTTCTACAACTATGAAATTTTTTCAATCTCACCCTGATAACACCAATTCAACCTCTGCAACAACAAATAGTTGTGGGTTGACAATTCTGGAACAATTTTTTCCCAAACTGAATTCACGAATTGAGAATTTTAATCAACTAATCTCGCTCCTTCTGTCATGGATTCACTATAACTTCAAATTCGACCAATTCCAGGTCTGAATTTGCTAGAAAAAATATTAAATCAAGAATATCTCACCACTTGGCCAAATTTCTCAATTTTTCCATGAATTTAACAACATAAATTGGGGTTTTTTCCCAATTCCATGCAATTGCTTCTAATTTTTACCCTAGCCTCTCTGTAACTTAAAATTTGGCCACTTCGAAATCAATCATCTGTGGAATTTCTATTCAACTCAACTTGGTTGGCCCATCCAGGCTCAGTGTTGAAAACTAAATCTCTAATACCATATTGTAACATCCCCAACATCTGACTGGGCTATGCCATGTAAAAAATTTCGAACTGTATGCAAATTAAAACATATACACACACAAAATCTTGCATAATTATATATATATAACTTAAAATAGATAAATACATTCTGTAAATGCACAGATTCATACGGAAATAACCATAAACATATACATGCAACATAGACATGTAGTATACCCATAAATATAAAGACAGTTATAAACCACACATAGGATAAACCCATAAAAATAAACACGTAAATAATAATGCATCATGTAATTTAACACACAATTGACACTTATCTTGGTAAGAATATCACCAACTGTGTGCAGACCTTCTACGAACCTCCCATCCTTAGACAACACTGCTCATCACTCTTAGTAGTGGGTCACCCCTGAGCTAGGACTAAAGTCCACCTGGGTAAAGGGATTCCTAACCAGGCTGACGTATCTCAGACAATAGGAAAGACTCTGTCACAGGTGCCAACTCAAACTAACAACCTACAGTCCCTCATTCCCCACATGCCTATCCCATCGCAGGACAGGAAGTCTCAGAGCCCTGTAGCTGCAGTTTAGCACCTTCAAGAAATCAATTCCCAACAATTCTCTCACCCAGAGAGAAATTGATCACATGCCTGAAAACCCGCCTCTTCAATATCCCATGGGCCTGACAACCCACTTCTTCAATCCAACTTCCAAGCTAACCAGGTACATGTACATGTATAGGTACGGGTATGGTATTGGTTCAGGTACATATATAGGTACAATGAGGTATGGAGGACAACTCAATGAGTGTGTAAATGATGATGGAATGATTGGAAAATGAAGTAAGTCCAATATATATGTTTGCATGTCCCCAACTTGACACTTTTCATGTTGAGAGCTACTTTGGCCCACTTGTCCCCATCTTTAGAACTTAGGATAAAATAATTATCCATACTTTATACTTTAAGGAATATTAATATAATATTCATTTTTGGCTTAAGCTCCCTATCTTAGCCCTTCTCCTTAACTTTTATCCCCCCATTTCCCTAACTATTGGAGTTTAGTCCCCCATACTTTTTTATCGTGGTCGGTCTGCACACAACAATGTATTTTATATTAATGATAAGACATATACAAAAAATAGACTCACTGGCCTTCAAAACCTAGGCTCTCTGGCCTAATTCAACACATAAGATTCCTAGCTTATAATAACTAGCTCACTAGCCTATAAAGGTTCTCTGGCCTCAAAATCGCGCACACTTAAGTCTGTTGCGCGCGGTATTCTGGAATGTGCACACTTCAACATTTTAGTGAGCAATACATGTGCGCACTATACCATGGAAGGTGCATACAAAAATGATATCGAACAACTCACCAACTTAAGTACATTTGCATTTACATTTATAGTTGGGTTTGGCCTAGGGGTATTACAGTCAACCTCACAACCAGGAAAGAAGGACTTGAGTAAAATCAGGTACTCTAGTTTTCATAATGATTCGAAAAATCCTTATATGCTTATTAATATTTAAAACATAATAATATCTACTTGATCTTTGAAATAAAAATGATCACTTGATTGTTTACAATTTACATGTGAAATACTTATCTCTCCAAATACATTTTAATGATAAAGAACTTGCAAATAATTGAGCAAAAATAGAACAACAATATTGAAATCACATACACAAGTTTGATAACGAAGTCCACCCAATTTAGGCTACATCTCTGGGTCCGCTTCCAATAGAGACCTATTTATTAATGCTCAAATGTTTGTGTTTTAAAATGACCTTTTTATGCATTACTCAAACTCAGAAACATAGTACACCAATGAATTCCTTGCGAAATTTTGATAAAAATAAGTATAAAGTTCATAAAATTCTATGCCAAAACCCCATGACATGCATTACGCTGCAACCTCTAAGTATATTTACCCTTGGGCATGAACTTTGAGACAACTCTACAATTGTGAGTATGTTTTTCCTTGGTCCACGTACCATTAAATAAGGTGCGAGCCCTAACCTCCCTTCCACAAACTTAGGTAGGCATTAAATGTTAGTTGGCGAGCTTTCATAACAAACCTGCACTTTGTGGTGCAATGGTTAAGTTGTTGGCATGTTATATAGTGGTTCGTGGGTTCAAACCCTGCCAACCACACACATTATATATATAACGTTTTGGTTATATGTTGGTTGGATATATAAATATACCCTGCAAAATATATGATATGATTGACACATAGTTTAAAAAACCCGCAAAATATTCGACCCACGATTATATTGCAATACATATGATATGGGTTGAGGGCTTAGACCTCAACCCTTTTTCCACTCATTCAAATATTTCAACAAACTTAAATAGATGTTGTCACATGTATGTTTAAGAACCAACCATCAGGTATAGTGGTGAATTCGTTGGGTTGTTTTTTTGGAGACCTGGGTTCGATCCTCCAGACTCCAACAATTTTTTTATAAACAACCTTATCCATAATTTTCCAATGGGAGGCTACCATGTGGCAACCTCTCATTGTCTTATCATTTCCAGGTATTAGATGCCTATGGGTGCCAACTGTACTACACGGGTTGCCAAGTCACCTGCTTGGTTGGATGTACGGTCATGCCACATGTCACCTTGTAATGTTTCCACGTCATTGGCGTATGATCGTATGGTTATGCCACGTGTCACCTTGACCCCTTTGACTTTGACTTTTTCTTAGTTTGACCCAAACTTTGACCATCTATAACTTTTGTATACAAACTCCATTTGAGGTGATGTTTACGTCATTGAAAAGCTATCGTCGAGCTCTACACATTGATGGTGTTTTAGAGATCATTTGGGATGATTTAATTTTGAGCATTTCTAAATCCTTTTGGATCCTCCTGGATCTTTGTGAGTGTTCCTGGATCCTCCTGGATCATTCCTCTCCTTTGGAAGTCTTTTGGAGCACTAAAAGCTTTAATTAATCAGCAAGAAAGTGAGGGTAAATCTCCCTCACCTTCCCTATCTCCATCCATTTTTATTTTCTTGGTCTTACCCCTTTAAGACCAACTCGAAGATATTCCACATCACCTCGTTGTGAAGTCTTGATTCTTCTGTCAATAATAATGTCTTCCTATAGCTCATCTAAATACTATGGAGAAAAATCATCAATTGTTGGAACTTGAATACTTTCATCTTCATCAATAATCATAAGAGGCTCATAAAGTTTCAAATTCTCAACATTTACCACTTAATATATTTTCATGTAGACTATTAGATATAAACGAAAGGCATTAGTACCAATCTTCTCCAAGATCTTGAATGGACTATATCGGATTAGTCTTAGCTTTTTACCTTCACCCTTCATTCTATCTTTGTTGATATGTAACCATACTTGATCACCGACTTTGAACTGATGATCAAGCCGATGTTTGTCATGCCTCGTCTTATATTTATCTTGGTTTTTCTCCAACTTTTCATGTACTTCTTGATGTACCTGTTGGATATTTTGAATGAACCTTTTAACTTTGTTTGTATCATCCTTTCCATCCTCTTTACTTGCTTCTCCAAAAGAAAATTCCATAGGTGATTTAGGGAAATACCCCAAACATACTTCAAAAGGAGTTTTCTGAGTAGAATAATGCATGGCATGATTATAGGCATGCATTACATAAAACAACTGCTCATCCCATAACTTAATATTCTTGCTACAATATCCTTGAAGTAGATGTACCATTGTTATGTTTACCACCTATGTAGGTGAAAAGTTGTGCTCTTCTTTAGATTAGTGTCCATGAGATCCCATAAATGAAACCAAAACTTTCTCAAAAAGTGAGAGTCTCGATTTGATATAATAGATGTAGGCAACCCGAAATGAAACCAAACATTTGCAAAGAACGGTACCAGTTCATCATGGCCACTACAACTTGAACAAAGGGTTAACAACACACAGGTATCAGTTTTAATATGAAGAAATTTGCATTCACCGCATCAACGACATCATAGCTACTCTTCCCACCATGGTTCCTCCTTGAGAACGATGGAAATTGAATAAGACCGAGCCACAAGACCTGGAATTATTCGAAGCCATACCCAAAATCAAAGACATTTTTGTAAAGGCCAATTGGTATGATTTCTTGTGCGCATTTGAAGGACATCACACATGCATGGCTATGATTTTCGCGTAGACATTTGATGGCTTCCAGACCCTGCTTGGGGATACCCGAATCCATGTTCTAGAACACTTCATTTCATCTTATTGTGCTCTCCCTCTCTATGGGGAAAGATGGTTCAAGAAAGGCAAGTTGCCTCCTGATCTCTGCAACCAATTCCTGGTTCCCGAGCACCAAGACCCCAACTGGAGCTAAGGAATTCCCATGGCATGGATAAAGGAAGACTAGAAAGGGGCCCTTACAATAGTACAGAGATATATCACAGGTGCGGGTCGATTCAACATTGTACACTGTTATCACCTTCATTTAATTATGCATCTAAGTGGAGACAAAGAGCTTGATTGACCATATTGCCTGCTTAAGAGCCTAACCAAAATGGTCAGGAGGGTTCAAGGTCACCCTGAATCTGCTCATAGAAGCCTGTACCACCAAGGCTTGATTAAATTGTTTGTAACTTTCACTCTTGAGGAACTGGAAATGCCTTGGGATTATTTCTTGAAGTCGGTCGGATTGAAAGAGCAAGAGAAGGTGCCTGATTCACATAATGAAGGTGATGCAAATGAGGAGGTTAGGGTTTCTCCAGATCCTGGGATCTCGATGAAGCTTGCCCAACCCACAGTGATTAAAGGGAAAGGCCCTAAAATAAGAAATACACCCTCGAAAGAAAAAAAATCCAGAAACCCCCATGGAGGAGTCCCCTCGCATGCAATTGAGGTCTTCTACAAAAAAGGGGAAGGGAAACAAAGGTGGAAAAGTTTCCAACACGTACCTACCTGCACTGGAAACACTACAGAGGTCTTTTTCATCCATCCACTCAGGGGAGGAGAAAAAAACCCCCATTGAGCAACAACCTAATAAACCCGTGACTCGAATGAGGGGGAAATTGGATTTGTTTCGCACTGCAAGGAAGTAATTAAATCAAAGGATTTTCCTGTAGAATCCTTATCTAAAACATCCCCTACAGCCAGAAAATATAGGGAGAGGAAGGGAAAGAAAAAAATTGAAGTTCCAAGAAAGACAAATAGAAAAACTAGGATTACAAATCAACTGATGTTGAACTCCAAGGCTCTGTTCAAGCCATCATTAAAATACCCCCAATCAATTTTGATCAAGGATGATGACAGTCTCGAATTTTCCAGTATGGAGGAAATACCAGTCAATGTTTTGAAGGGAATGACAGTGAAACAACAGAAATCAAAGTCTAGCAAGGATGAGGCTGTAGAAACACCATTTGTGACAGTGAAAAAGGAGTATCCTACATACTCCAGTCAACAGGAAATACATGATTATGGACTTGACCTTGAGCAAGATTCTATTGGCACCTCACCACATGCAGGGGATCCTTGCCACAATTTACAAGAGATTAAACCAGATATTAAAGTTGACACTGTAGGAGTACATGGGTCCACTAAAGAAACAAAAGGTAAAGAACCTGAGGTTATACACAATTATAACATGAGAACAAGAAGCAGAGCACTAGCTGACCACAACAAGTATAACATAAAGCAAGATAAGAAGAAGATGCAAGTTGAGGTCAAAACAGAGAGGGTCGATGACAACCAAAAAGTGCATAAATTGAAGCTTCAAGTCCAAACCTTGCAACACCATAACTAGGAATTGGAGAAACTGTACTCCATGTAACAACCCTAGTTGAAAATATGCTTAGGGATTATTAAGAAAAATTAATTAGGCGATTAATTGTCCTAACATGGTTTTAACTAAACAAAGATTGGCATAATAATATTAATTAAATAGCTATTAATTAATTAATTGTTATAATTTTGATTAATTAATTAATTAAATTAATTACCTATCGCATTGAATGAACATGGTAATAAATTTAAGAGGGTTAATAAATTTATTTGTTTAATTAAATGATCTACGTATACGGGGGGATAAGAAGCATTAAATATAAGGATAAGAAACATTAAATAATAGGGTAAGACATTAACTATGTGGATAAGATAATGAATGTATGGATAAGGAAATTTATGAGGAGGAAAGGGTCGGTGAAGGGGGGATATGACGGGAGGAGTCTTACGAAAGAATGATTTTTTTTTGGGAGGAGGAGGAAACATTTGGGAGGGGGAGAAAGTTCTGGTTTCAGGGTTCTTTTGGATTTTCTGGTTCTGAGTTTGAGTTCTGTAGTTGGGGAGGATCATTACGGGGGGCACCGGTTTGCTGGGGGTTTTGGGCACGGGGGCCAGGATAGCCTTATGGTATCCTGGAGATAGGAAGCTGGAAAGGATGCTCTTAGCTGGCAAGGAGGAAACATGGTTTGGGCAGAGTTAGTTAGCGCATCAGGCAACAACAAGGCAACAACAAGGCAGCAGGGAAGGGACAATCATATCGGCAGAAGTTAGCATTAGAAGCAGGTAATTTGTTTATGAAAGTGCTAATTTTTTTTTTATGCTGTAGTTAAATGTTAATCTCTGTTGAACATTGCTTATATGCTGGTGATTAAATTATTTGTGTAATTGAAATGAATTATATCAAAATTAGTATTTACAGGCACTGCACATGGTATTAGCTCTAGTGTTCACAATCTGGAGCCTTAAAGGGCCTAACTACCCGCCTACCCAACTTAGGAATGGAAATGTACCCACCCAGAAATTCAAATGACCACTAAAACCCTATATTTACAACCCTTCAACAACCAAATATAGCCCAGAAATAATACAGAAATCCCACGAAGAAAACTACCTAGAAACCCTAAAGAAAAGAGTGAGTTTAGCAGGGAAACAAGACCCCACACATCCCTTGTTCCATTCATCTTCTACCTAACTTGCAAATGGAAAAGACAAAAAAAAGAATCTGGTTATACATATAGAAGAAATATGTTTTGTTGCATTATTGATAAAATCTAATATATATATAAACAAAAATTCATATTGCATATAAAAATAGCTGAAACACTATTCATACCATTCATTCAATCATTTATGCCCCTACACTGGCTAAAACAAAAGTACAGGACTCTTAGTATCGAAATTGAGGTTGTTAATAGATACTTGTGCCAACTTATCTATTTGCCAACATAACCCTCCATCTAGATCTGATAACTTCCCAAATTAGGGCATGCCACTATCGATACACCTGTAAGTCACCTTCAATCTGTACATGAAACAACGGTATCAGACACAACCCCCAGATGTCAAAAGAAACTCGTTCACTCAAAACTTTATAAGCCTCATTTATCTCTTGAAATTTTAGAGTCTTCTATCCTATTTAGTCTCTCGGTACTTCTTGTCCATTTTAGAGGGGTTTGAGGTTCCCCGAGTAAGTGCAGCTATCTGTTCCTTTTGTGGGGCCATTGGTTCCTTACTCTCTTCCCTCCCGGGCAAGTAGAAGCAATTATCTGTAGTGGGCTGACAGAATGCGAGACTGCGGATGGATTGGGCTATGGATTTCACTCTATGGCGTGTGGGACTAAGGCAATGACGACTATAGCTAGTCTATTAAGTTAAGGCTAAGAAAGTAATAAAACAAGAAAAAGAGAGACCTTAGAAGCCAGGTCCAACAGAGAGATGCCTATAACCTTTCAACTTATGCGCCTTCATCACCAGAATAAAAAAGGAAGGCCAACGCCATTTTGTCCTTGCTGCTTGTCTGGATGCCATTTCAAAGCAAGACGGAGATAATTTGATCGAATTGCATCCATTGTAGCATCGTAATCAATTTCCAATATTTTGTAATAATCCTTTGTCCTGGGGAGGAAGGAGTAAAACTCGTATTCAACAGAACCCTCCTGTCCTTGGCCTTCCCAAACTATTTTGAACTGCAATTTAGTAGCAGTTCGCCTCAACGAATACTCCTCTGTGAAACTTCTTCAACCCCTCGGAAAGATGGCACCTAGAACTCAAATTCCGCCCCAATTGCAGGGACAGAATCGCGAAATATCAGCTAAAAGTGAAAAATGTGAATAGAAATTTAGCCCAATTTGTAGGGGCAGAAACACCAAAACACTAAAATACGGAAGGAAGCCGAAAAAGCACTACACATGGTAAACCCACCATAGAATGTAGCATGGACCGATTACCAGCCACCGTATCCATAAGCTTGAGCAGACGTCCCTAACAATCCCAACAATGGGATCAACGCAATGATATGTACCAACACCATTAAGATGCAAAAAAAAAGAAAAAAAGCTCATCAATTCACATGGCTATTATATAATACGCCCAATAAATAATTTAAAGCACTGTAGCTCCATCATTCACATACAATGAAAGAACCCAGAATTTATACTCGAGTGAGGTCGAAATCTCTCTAAAGGAGCCACGAGGGGGCGTCACTATGCTCCACGCATCACCAACACAGAGCCAACTGCACTAGCACAGAGCCAGCTGCACTAGCACAGAGCCATCTGCACCACACAACGTACAAGCCAAAGGCCAGCGCCTAGCCATGGACCAAACACCAGCAAACACAGCCACAGACCGTGCAGAAAGGTTTTGTCCGGGAGCGAGCCCTGCAAACACAACCACAGGCCTGAGGGAAGGTGCTGGATGAATTGGTGAAAGTTTAGGGTTTAGGTATCGAGAGCCAAGGTTGGACACGTGAGCCTCATGCGAGAAGACCAACCTTAAAGGCTGCCAGCATGGTCTTTGGTGTGAAAGTTCTGTCAATAAATGCCTCGTTTCTCATCAAGATATTCAATGCACATTACATATATTTTGTATATATTTTAATTTCAAAATGTTTTATTTTTATAAACGCTCAAACTAGTTAATAACAATATTATTATTATTTCAAGTTTTTATTATTTTATTTTGAATAGTAATACTATTTTTGTAAAAAGAAAATATATATAATAATGCATATATA
>ML786947.1:265138-285971 GCA_009831015.1 Picea engelmannii
AATTTACTTTAATGATTTATTGGTAAAACCTGATGATTAAATTAATATTATAAAAATAATAGTGGGTTGATACAATTAATTTAATTAAATATATATATTGTTTTTAAATTAATTGTATATTTAGCGTAAAGTAAACTACATTAAAGTTAACTAAAATGTTAGAGGGTCAATGGGTTTTGAACCCAAGACCACCCACCAAGCGAAGCGCCTTAAGAAGAGCACTAACACCAACGCGTCCTCATAAGTCTTTACAAATAAATTCTTATACTTAATTAGATTAATGGTAACACTGTAGGGATTAGAGTGGTATTATTATTAGGAAGATACAGTATGAAGATTAAGACTAACTGGCTTATTACCTGACCTATTGATCCGGAGCCAACTAACCGAGTTGAATCATAATTAGTGAATGCACTGGAAATCAAGGTAAAGGCTTATTTAGCGCTGCTGATATTTGTATCCGAAGTATAAAATCCGATTGTCCAAGCGTCAGGCTCACGAGACCGTACACACAACTCATCGAGCCAAGCGCCAAGCCCCTCCACTCCATTCCACTAGTCAAATTCAATGCTAAATCTCAATGCAACATTCGATAATGCCAACACTAGGCACCAATGAAAGGCTCACGAGTCAAGCATCGGAGGATATTTAGTTGTAAGCGAAAAGTTAAAAGGACTTAGACTAGGACAAGCGGGAAGGAGGTGGCATATGCACTAGGAGAGTAAGCATAGGAATTGGCGAGTATGGCGCAAGGCTAGCATAGCTACAGGGCAAGGGAACCAATAGTTTTTTTAGGGCGAAGAAATCAAGCTTAGACGCTTAATCCTAATCCTAACCTAGCTAATCCCCTAAAGAGAGTAATGTCTGTTTACAGACAAGTAAAGAAAACTTACGCCTAACCCTGTTTCTAGTTTGAGTAGCACCAATTTGAAATGTCCTTGAACTCACCTTGACAACTTTGGTTGATGCAGGTTAAAGCATACATGATGGTCAGGACTCGAGGGAATCGAGGTAGGGGAGCGTCGTCGCAAGCACTGCCAACACCACCAGCGCCACCACCACCATCGCCCGAACTAGCTCTCATACTGTGCTCGTTGGAGGCCATTAATGAGACTTTAAGGGAGAAACAACCAACATGGACCAAAGTGGAACCCCCACCATCTAGAATGGGTAATCTATAAGTGTCAAGGGATTCAGGGGGAGGACCTCCACCCGAAGACATCACGCGAGAATTGCAGAAGATCAAACTTCCGGAGTTTGCTGAGGGTCGCGCCAGTGGACACGCGAAAGAATGGTTGGAAGGCATGACAAGGTGTTTTTCCTTAAGGGACTATGCGTCCAACTCAAAGGCAAAGATCACAATTTTTCAATTAAGAGACAATGCCTTCAAGTGGTGGGGCAACCTGGAAAGACAACTGCATCTTACCCCAGACACAGTATCTTGGGAAATTTTCGAGGAGAGGTTCCGAAGGAAATATCTGCCAACCTATTATGAGGAACAACAGGTAGGGGTGTTTCATGCCTTAGTACAGGGAAACATAACTGTAGAAGAATATGAGATCAGATTTATGGAATTGGTCAAATATGTTTCGTATATGGATAATGACCAACGACAAGCATAGTGCTTCGTCTATGGATTGAACCCTAAGATTAGAGATATGGTGCGGATGTGGAAACCGTCTTCGGTAGCGGAAGCTATGGAAAATGCGTGTTATGTGGAGGAACACATGAAATTAACTGGGGGTACAAGACCGACATTTCTGCATCATCCTAGATTTGTAGGGAAGGCCCCCAGGAAATTTCCCAGGGGAGGGGGCTCAAGGACACCGCCATATGGTAACAGAGTCGCACCAAGGACAATAGATGCAGGGATTTCAATGGCAGCGAGTGCAACATCTCGTTCATCGCCAACGACGCAGACAGGTCCATGACCATCTCAGGGAACAACTAGTAGGGGCAGGGGTTCCAGGGGAAGGAACTCATTTAAGAGACAGTCACATAACAATGCACATGTTCAATCCCGTGTTACCTATTGGGCGTGTGGAGGACCCCATTTCTAGCATGACTACCCAGAGTTACAATAAGGGTTCGTGCATAGAGAAGGAAAGACACCGATGGGGAGAGCAAGTAGCAACCACCATATTTACGCAGCGGTTAATAATCGCCAGGCTGAACATCAATCCACGGTGGTGGAGTCATCAGGTACGCCAAATCATATCAATGTTAAGATTTTATTTGATTCTGGTGTGACAGATAGTTTCATTTCACCATTTGCATTAGAAAAGAGTGGGTTGGCAGCCTATGAGCACGATGACTTTAAACAAGTCGAGATGGCTTCGGGGGAAAAACAAGCGGTAGGACCTAGTGTCGATAATTGTATAGTAGACCTGGGAGTGTGTACTACCAGGTTGAAGGTATACGTCACTGCTCTCAGGGCATATGACCTAATCATTGGAATGGATTGGTTAGTAGCTCACCGAGCTTTGGTAGATTGTTTCGCAAAGAGGGTGCTTTGTGTCGACGATGAGGGAAGACCAGTAGAGATCCAGGGTGTACGGAGAAAAGTGTCATTACGCTTTATATCAAGTATGAAGGTTAAGCGATGCTTGAGACAAGGGTGTCAATTATATGTAGTGGAAGCAGTGAATGAAAGGAAGGGACCCTCATTAGATCAGTACCCGGTATTGTCAGAATTTAAGGATGTTTTTCCGAATGAGTTACCAGGGTTACCTTCTGAGAGGGAGCTTGATTTTACCATTGAGCTAAAACCTGGTGCAGAACCAATTTCCAAGACTCCATATCGGATGACAGCGCCGAAACTTTGTGAATTGAAAATGTAGTTGAAAGAGTTACTAGACTTAGGGCTAATAAGGCCCAGTGTCTCACCTTGGGGCGCGCTAGTAATTTTTGTAAAGAAGAAGGATGGATCCTTACGACTGTGTATAGACTATAGGGACTTGAACTGTGCTACAGTGAAAAATAGGTACCTAATTCCGCGAATAGATGATCTATTCGATCAGATGAAAGGAGCAATGGTATTCTCAAAGATCGATTTGCGATCAGGGTATCATCAGTTAAGGATTAAGGAAGGCGATATCCCAAAAACTGCCTTTTGAACTCGGTTTGGACATTACGAGTTCGTCGTAGTACCTTTCGGATTGACCAATGCACCAACAATATTCATGAGCCTCATGAACGACGTATTCTGGAAGTACTTAGATCGATTTGTACAAGTCTTTCTAGATGAAATCTTCATCTATTCCAAGAATGAAAGAGAACATGAGGAACACTTGCGAGTAGTGTTGTCTTGCCTTAGAGAGAAAAAACTGTATGGGAAGGTGTCGAAGTGTTCCTTCTTCCAGAAAGAGATTCACTATTTAGGTCATATCATTTCTAGCGAAGGAATCTCTGTGGACCCAGAAAAGGTAAAGGCCATTATGGAGTGGCCAGTGCCAAAAAATTCCCATGAGGTGAGAAGCTTCATGGGGCTATAAGGTTATTACCGGAGATTTGTGGAAGGATTCTAAAAAATAGCGAAAACCATCACCACTTTGCAACGCAAGGGGGTCAGGTATGAATGGACAGAAGAATGTGATAGTGCATTCATTGAGCTTAAGAGGTTACTAACTAGTGCGCGAATTCTACGAGTGACGAAAATGGAAAAGGACTTCACAGTCTGCACGGATGCCTCGAAGCAAGGGTTGGGGGCCGTGCTAATGCAGGATGGAGGAGTGATAGCTTATGCGTCAAGGAAGTTGAAGAAACACGAAGAGCTATATGCGACTCATGATTTAGAGTTGGCAGCTATAATTCTAGCTCTGAAAATTTGGAGGCACTATCTTGTGTGGCGAAACTTTGAGCTCAAAATAGACCATCAAAGTTTAAAACATCTCTTCACTCAAAGAGATCTGAATGCCAGGCAAAGGCGATGGAGTGAGTTTATGAGTGAGTATGATTTTGGTATTTTGTACATCAAGGGAAAGGTAAATGTGGTCGCATATGCCTTGAGTAGGAGACCACGTATCTTCTCCTTAGTAACCTTAAAGGTCAATTTGAGGGAACATGTGTTGACACAACTCCAAGGAGACAATTGGTATTTAAAGGTTACTTCAAACCTCTAGAGCGGGAGGCAGTTAGATCCAAAGTAGGAAGGATATAGTCTAGAAATAGATGGACTGTTAAGATATTGAGGAAGGATGTACATCCCTGAGAATGGGGATATTCGAAGCATCATACTGAAGGAATCCCATAGAGAACTTTATTGTGCGCATCCGGGTGTGAAGAAGATGTACGCAGATATAAGGAAACTCTTCTTCTAGGTAGGCATGAAGCACGATGTAGTCCATTTCGTCACCAAGTTCCTAGAATGTCAACAAGTGAAAGCCGACCACCATCACCCAACAGGCCTCCTACAACCACATGATGTTCCTATGTCCAAGTGGGAAGTCATCTCTATGGATTTTGTTGTGGGGTTGCCGCTCACATCTCATAGACACAATGCCATTCTTGTGATAGTGGATAAGTTAACCAAGAGTGCTCATTTTATTCTGGTTAGAGACACTTACAATGTCACTGATGTGGCACGTGTGTTTGTAAATGAGGTTATCCGTTTGCACGGGATACCTAAGAAGATCATTTCAGATCGGGGCTCCAGATTCACTTCTAGGTTTTGGACAAGTTTACAGTCAGCGTTGGGGACTCAGTTGAACTTAAGCACAACTTATCATCCTGAAACAGATGGGCAAACTGAGAGAGTAAATCAAGTCATGAAATACATTCTTAGGATGTATGTAATGGATAATCAAGCCCAGTGGGAGAAGTACCTACCTTTGGTAGAGTTTGCCTACAATAACAGTTTCCATAGCTCCATCGGAATGCCACCCTACGAAGCGTTGTATGGAAGGCCATGCAAAATGCCATTGAGTTGGGATAGACTAGAAGACCGAGTAACAGTTGGGCCAAAATTGATTCAAGAGATGGAGGAATAGGTGATTCAGATTAGGCAGAGACTAAAGGAAGCACATGATAGGCAGAAAAGTTATGCGGATGCACATAGGATCGACCGAAGTTATGAAGTGGGAGACCAAGTTTTCATTCATATTAGGCCTAATAAGAGTACCATACGATTCGAGAAGGGGACAAAGTTGTCACCTCGATTTATAGGACCATTCAGAATCCAAGAGAAAATTGGACCCGTTGCCTATCTTCTCGTACTACCACCCCACTTGCATAAAACTCACAATGTTTTTCATGTATCTGTTTTACGTCATTATGTTGCTGATGAATCACATAAACTAAATTGGAAGGAATTGCAGGTATCAGACATGGGAACCCTCACGGTAGAACCATTACGCATATTGGACCGTAGAGTCCGAAAACTCAGGAACCATCTGGTAGATCAAGTTAAGGTCCAGTGGAACAAGTATAGTCCAGGATCTGCTACTTGGGAAGACGCCGAGACACTACGATGAGACTATCCCTCACTTTTTTGACCACCTCGAGAATATGTTTCTCAAAGGTTGGGTGTATGTAACACCACCTTTTGACTTAGACAACTAGGATTACCTGAGGCCTATATACTTTATTTTCTAGTCACAATGAAACTATTAAGTGATACACTTAAACTTTAAAATGTGTAAACTTTTATGAATGTTTAAATGTTATTGATGATGATGTATATGATGCAACATATTGTGAGAATGTGAATTTAATAAATGTTTAAATGCTATTAGAATGATGTTGGATATGATGCAATCTATTTTGGGTAAATGATAATCTTATGAATGGGTGTCGAAATTGAATTATGGGATATTATGAGATCTATTTCTAACTGGAAAACTTTGATGTTAAGTTGTTGGTACAGGGATACCAAATAGAAATGATGATTGTATGCAATTACATAATGGTAATGCATAGAAATGTATGAGTTTGTGTTACAGACTAATCTGCAGGTTATGGGCTATGAAATAGCCAATGTAATGATGATGAAAGTGGATATCATGACCACTAGACGAGAAACATTATGGTATGAATATAGTATGTGAAATTATATTGGTTTGGATGCATTGCTATGATATGTGGACCAGTTCAGGATTTCAAATGATGACACTGCCCAAAACCGAATAAACGATGACAAAACCCCCAACAACACGGTGCCACTGTATATTCCATTGTAGGGTGTGGACCCTAGTTATGATTAGGAGGGGTGGAGGCATTTCCCACCATGTATCCTCCGAAACCTGAAGTCATGGGAGGATGGTGTTAGCTCACGCTCCCCAAGACGTGTGATGATGACTGTGAGATGCCTGCTAGGGAAGCTTGGTCGAGATAACGACACTTCCGCTTACGGGTTCTATTTGGAGTTAGGTCAATATAGTTGATGCTCCAAGATAGTCTAGCAGAGGAAGAATAAGAATGGAGACATAAGTAAGTTAGGGAGGAAGGATGAGTAGAAATAGTTGAGAAAGTATGGAGATTTGTCTTGCGGTGGAATTTAATGTTTTCCCTTCTAAAAAAAGAAAAAAAAGAAATGTGTATATATGAATATTCATAATTACGTAATTAAACCACAGTTGTCTAAATAAAATTGTTGAACCCGATAATAGTAATTAAAGGATTTCTCAAACAATTGATTGGTTTGTTGTCTTTTATAAAAGACTAGTCTTGTTGATTGGATTGGAAGCATACATAAATTACTAAAGGATGATAGTTTTTGATTATTAGTACATGCACAGGACTTGTATGTACTAGCTACACATGCATTTCTTGTACATATACACTAGTATGTATGAGTTTTCTTAACTTACTTACTGATAATGTCAGTTAATTGTTATGAATGTGTGAACCGTGTTTCTTTTCCTTTGTACCATAAGATACCTTAACTTCGGGATGAAGTTTCTTGAAGGGTGGGTGTATGTAACAACCCTAGTTGAAAATATGCTTAGGGATTATTAAGCAAAATTAATTAGGTGATTAATTGTCCTAACATGGTTTTAACTAAACAAAGATTAGCATAATAATATTAATTAAATATTTATTAATTAATTAATTGTTATAATTTTGATTAATTAATTAATTAAATTAATTACCTATCACATTGAATGAACAAGGTAATAAATTTAAGAGGGTTAATAAATTTAAGTGTTTAATTAAATGATCTACGTATACGGGGGGATACGAAGCATTAAATATAATGATAAGAAGCGTTAAATAATAGGGTAAGACATTAACTATGTGGATAAGATAATGAATGTATGGATAAGGAAATTTATGAGGAGGAAAGGGTCGGTGAAGGGGGGATATGACGGGAGGAGTCTTACAGAAGAAGGGGATTTTTTTGGGAGGAGGAGGAAGCATGTGGGAGGGGGAGAAAGTTCTGGTTTCAGGGTTCTTTTGGATTTTCTGGTTCTGAGTTTGAGTTCTGCAGTCGGGGAGGATCATTTAGGGGGGCACTGGTTTGCTGGGGGTTTTGGGCACGGGGGACAGGATAGCCTTACAGTATCCTGGAGCTAGGAAGCCAGAAAGGTTGCTCCTAGATGGCAGGGAGGAAACATAGTTTGGGCAGAGTTGTTCAGCGCATCAGGCAACAACAAGGTAGCAGGGAAGGGACAATCATATCGGTACAAGTTAGCATCAGAAGCAGGTAATTTGTTTATGAAAGTGGTAATTTTTTTTTTTTTATGCTGTAGTTAAATGTTAAAATCTCTGTTGAACATTGCTTATATGTTGGTGATTAAATTATTTGTGTAATTGAAATGAATTATATCAAAATTAGTATTTATAGGCACTACACTCCAGACTGCAAAATAAGTATCAAAGACTCCAAAAGAAGCACTAGAAGACTTGTTGCTTTCTAAAGGAGATAATTTGGAGTACCTAAAGAAGTTTCCAACACATATAGTTGTCTCCTAGTTGGCCTCCAACAACGCGCATGGATACCAGTGTTCGATAGATAACTAAGTTCTGTCACTCCTAATCAATTTTTGTCAAAGCTCAGTTCACTCTAGCATATGCATTAGTCTAGTTTTATTGCTAGTAGGAGTTTTTAATTGTTTAAAGTTCAAGATTGTTTAAATTAAGGAACAATAAGTGGTCATTTGTGTTTGATATGAACCCTTCTATTTGTTAAGTCAAGTTTGAAGTATACATTAATATACTCCAACAGTATTTAGTTAAGTCAATAAATTGTTTTCCAATTGATAATGTAGAGTTAAGCCTCAACTCTAGATGGATGAGATCCTCTACAACTTTGATAAATATGTAATTTTGGTATGTTTTGAGGGTTTGGTTTTTTGAAAATAATATCAATACATCAAAATGGTTGAACCTGTTCTATGCATGGATTAAATTTCTCTACCTAGTGAATATACTCTTGATGACAGTGTATTTTTGTCCAAATCTATATGTGTTTTTCTCTTATCTTGAATGCAGTTATTGATGTGTGCAAAGTACATTTCATTTTCCTTTAAGCTATTGTATAACTCATATTTACTGACATGCAACCTGTAAAACAACTAATTCTTTGGTGAAGATCTATTTTTATTGCAACCCATGGGAGTAATTGTGTTTGGATACTTGTTTAATGCCTTGAAATAATATTTTAAGACTTAAACTTCTTACAACAGATTATTCATTGAGTTGTTTGTTGTTTCCCTTTGTTATTTCCTCTATTATCTCACTTGTCTATCATTAGTGTGCCACCAACTAAGGAGGACCCTCCTCCATATAATTTTTCCAACCCAACCATGTTCTTGTCTTGGTAAACCAGCCCTCCAACTAACCAACAAAATCAAATAAAAAAAAACCAATCATTCCAAACTTGAAGTGGCCTAGTTCTGCCCTTTAGCAATCAAGTGTAGACTTTAGGACCAACAATTTTGGTAAATCATTGGCCCATGGTATTTCCTTGACTTGTGGTTTTGGTATAAAATTAAAATACAAGGTTAAAATAATCCTTACATGCGCCCAATAATGAAGAGATCTAAGAAACATGTAGGAGAACCAGAGAAAGGGGTAGGAGGTTCAGACGACAACGCTCCCTCCACGTTGGAACTGAGTGAAGGTATTAAATACTTTTGTGTGGGTATCATAATTTCGTTGGATGCTAAAATTGACAAATTGAACAAAGTATTAGCAACTTCATTGGATGCGAAAATTAACAAATTGAACGAAGGATTGACAAAGTGTAGTAGAAATTACAATGGCATGAGAATGAATATCGAAGCAATAGAAAATGGGAATAGAATCACCAGTAACTAAAATTCACATTGGATTCCTCCCTAATCATACTACTCATCCAACATGGGAACATATAATAATGGCATGGCTTGGGAAAAACTTATTGTTCTAGAATTTGATGGATCGAATGCAAGAGAAGCAACAAGATGGGTAAATAAAATCAAACAATACTTCAAGTATTACCAAATTTCTGATGATGAAGAAAAAATTAATGTCGCATCTATGCATCTGAAGGAATTTGCATATGATTGTTTCCTATGGTGGAGAGAAAAATCCAAATCTATAGCAAGATACTGGGTTGTATTAAAAAATAACTTCTTCCTATGTTTTCTCGACACATAAGAAAATGGGTTTTTTCTTAAAATCAACCGATTACAATAGTCCAATATAGTGGAGGAATTTTTTAATGATCTACGTGTCCTAGCCACTCATGTCCCTAATATATCAGAATATTGGTTGCTTTGAATATCCTTATCAGGGTTGAAGGAAAATATCTTAAATGAGCTCGAATTGCTTGACATTAAGGATATTGAGCAATCTCGTCAGAAAGACAAAATCATTGAAAAGAAACTTAAAGCATATCAATGATAGACATCATGGACCTCACTCAAAGACTCTATCTCCAAATACATTCCCCCTCACAAAAGGACACCACCACCAGATACAAGACAAGACAAAGACCGTTGTTTTAAATGTAACACACCAAATTGGAAACCCGTCCATGAGCGCAAGGATAAAAAAAAAAATCACTGCAAAATATACAAGAGTGACAACGACAAGAATGAGGAAGCATGGGACATATATTCATCCAATGAAGAAACAAATAATGTAGAATCATTAAATTCCCGTGAGTCAGGAAATCAAAACACAATTCCAACACTCTTTGTCTTCGCAATGACAAGTATTTATCAACCCCAAACTCTTAAAGTATATGACTATGTTAATAAAACTAAAGTGACCATGCTAACAGATAGTGGAAGTTATCATAACTTTATAGATACATAGATAGAAAGAAAATTAAACATATTCATTTATCTTACCTTTGAATTTCAAGTCTCCATCCTAGGAAATAGGATTGCTTCATGTCATGGGAATCTCCACAAGGTAGAAGTATCCATGAATGACCACAAATTAAAATCTCCTATGTATGTTATGCCAATTGAGGGGGTAGATATTGTTTGGAGGGGCAATGATTATCCACGCTTGGTATTGTTGGATTAAACTTACAAGAGAAATTTATAAGATTTTATGAAAATGGGGAAAAGTACAAATTACAAGGAATTAACTATCCTCCCCCACAAATAGTCTCGTCTAATAGGATGGAAAAAAATATTAAAAAGGGATCTCGAGCTTATTTTTTACACTGTTATGCAATAGAGGGAACTACTAATGAAAATAAATATGATGATCCCAAGAAATTAGAAAAAAATCTTGGAAAATATAGCACCATTTTTCAGGAACCCCCTTGTGGGCATCCTCCACCTCATTCTAGAGACCACATCATAGAGTTGATCCATGGTTCCTCCCCAATTAGAAAAAAAATATTATAGACAGTCACACCAACATAAGACATAAATTGAACGCTTGGTTCAACAATTATTGGACTACGGTGTTATTCCACGAAGCAAGATTCCTAACTTGGCTATGGTCATACTTATTAGAAAAAAGGATGGATCGTATATACTATGTATTGATTATCGAGCATCGAAAAAAATTACGATAAAGGATAAATTTCCAATTCCAATTGTGTATGATTTATAGGATCAAATCCATGGTGCTAAATATTTCTCCAAGTTGGACCTGAAAATATGTTATTACCAAATAAGAATTCGAGAGAAATACATTCCCAAAACTACTTTCTGTACCCATGAAGGGTTGTATGAATTTTGGGTCATGCCTTTTGGTTTATCCAATGCTCTCGCTACCTTTCAAGCAGTAATGAATGATTTATTTCACCCGCACTTACAAAATTTTGTACTTGTCATCTTTGATGATATCCTTGTTTATATCAAGAACTGGAACTCACACCTCAAGCACATAGAGACAGTATTAAAACTCCTTCAAGAGAATAAGTTTTATGCTAACATATCTAAATGCAACTTTGGACAAAAATAGATGGTATTTTTGGGGCATGTCATATTAGATGAAGGAATCAAGGTTGACCTGAAGAAAATTGTGGCAGTTACTGAGTAACCTAGACCCAAATCAATTACATCATTACGTTGATTCCTTGGTCTTACCGGGTACTACATAATATTTTTTCAAAACTATGTGCAAATCGTGGCCACATTAACAATACTATTGAAAAAATATGCATTTAAATGGAATGATGAAGCTGAAGCCTATTTTATAAGGTTGAAGCTCCTAATGACATCCACCTTGGTTTTGACAACACTAGATTTATCCAAAACATTTGTCCTCGAATGTGATGCTTCAGGAACATGATTATGTGTCATTATTATGCAAGATAATCATCCCATCACATTCGAAAGTTGAAAATTCAAACCAAGGGAGAAAAAATATCAACATATGAAAAAGAAATGTTGCCAATTATGCATGCCTTGGTTAAATGGAAACAATACTTGTTGGGAACGAAATTTCTCGTGAAAATGGACCACAATAACTTGAAGTGTTTTCTAACTCAAAAGAACTTTTCATTAGAGAAACAAAAATGGGTGAGCAAAATCTAGGTCTTTGACTTTGATATTCTTTATAAAAAAGGAAAGGAGAATTTCGTTGTTGATGGGTTATAAGGGAACTTGATAGTGACACTACACTATGCGTTATTTCCATCGTCATTCCCGAATGGATCTTGGAAGTTCAAATTAAGTATGTCAATAATCCATAGATAAGGAAGCTAATAGAATAATTTGAAAGCAACCCAACTACAAATCCTAAATTCACTTTGGAGAATGACATATTTTGATACAAACAAAGGATATTTTTACCCAACTCTTCCAAGTTCAAACTCCAAGTTTTGAAAGAAAATCATGATTCTTCGATAACAGGCCATATGGGGTTTTAAAAAACTTACTACAATATATGCCAGTCCTTCTTTTGGAAGGGTACATGGTCCGAAATTCATAAATATGTGGAAGAATGTGATACTTGTCAATGACAAAAGGTTAAAACAATCGCTCCTCTAGGTCTTCTTCAACCCCTTTATGTTCCAATCCAAAAATGGTCTGAAATATCTATGGACTTGTTGATCCATTTTCATGGCTAGTATAGTATTATTATGTAGTTACTATTAGGATTTATTTTACACTTTTCTTATCCTACTTTTCTCTTTTCTCTTACATCAAAAAATTCCCAAGCATTCAGTTGTTTTTCGAAAAATGCGGATGCAGAGCTACATAACAATTGTTAAACTCTTTTTTTTTTTTAATTACCCAAGTTCGCAACCCCACACTCACCAAAACACTTTACTTTGTTTCATTTTCCATTTTATTTTGGTACTTAGTCAATTTCAAGCGATGCAGATTCAGAGCTACTTACCATCCCTTAACTCTTTCTTAGGTCTCCACCTCCACAAGTACGCATTCACTTTCCACTTTTCACTTATTTTCATACTTAGCCATATTTCTCATTACGAAGCGTATTTAATTACTCCCCATTACTTTTCCATTGCTAGTAGGTCTGCACATCCATAAGTCCTCATTTCTCCCAACAGTTAACCAGATTATCAATTTCAATGCGGTATGGTCACCCTTTCCCGAAGATTGTTTCACAAGCATTTATGTCCGCAACTCCACAACTCTGCAACTCCATGTTATACTCTTAGCATTTCCCATACATCATTTTACACCTCCATACTTAATAATTTTTTTCCATCATACCATGATCTTAACCAACGAATCTTTAATAGGAAAACTTAAAGCAATAAAAGTTGCTTGGGCTAATGAATTTACCAAAACCATATAATTTTCTGAGGATGAAGTTGAAATATGGTTAGTTCGGTATATCAACGGAAATGATGAGGTGGAAGACACATTACATCAATCAGAGCTAGATATGAGGGAATTCAAAAGCCAATTATTTGAGATTAAAACTTTCATGAAATTGCCATGGCACCTTTAAGAGAATACATTAAGGAATGGTTGATCACGACATTAATCGAAATTACTAAACTAGAAAATATCATTCTTTACTTGCTTACAACTAACTCAAGTAAAGAATGATATTTTATACATTAGAATGAGTCAAACATAAATTCTATCCTTTTAGTTTTTCCTCAGTCCATTTTCTGCTACAATCATTTTTCATCTTGTCTTTATCTTCTCGATATTCTATGGGATTTAGGTTGATTCTTGGTTGTCCTTCTTTCATCTTCTAGGTATTTTCATTTTATGGTTTGCAGGAGCCAATCCTAGTCCTCTTTGAAGGGTGAATTCATTTTTACTTTCTTTAAAGACATTTACTTTTGTATTTAAAGACTCATTATTATTTTTGAGACTCCAAAAGGGCTACTCAGGATATTACATTATTGTATTCTCAAAGACTTGAAGCTTGAGTTACCAAATGTTTTATCTATCATAATATTTTTGGTGATTTATGGAATGATAATTTAACGCTCTCTTTTATTTGTGGTCCATTCCTTGTTCTCACTATTTGTGGTATCATTAAATGTTCTGATGAATGTTGTGATGGATATATCAATCCTTTATATTATGTATGCATCTTATATATTCACATTGTAAATATTGTACATACGAGTTTCTTTTTAAATACAACCGGTCCCAAAATCTCAGGTGTTGTTTTCCTTGAATGTGAATGTAGATATTAAGTCTGGTCCTTCTCAAAAATTTATTTTGTTTCATTTTATTTTGTTTCATTTTATTTTCTTGGAATCATAAGAACAAGAGGAGTACCACCTCTCTAAAAACGTAGGGGGATTCATATTCTTGCGAGATTGACCTTAAGACTGTAAAATAGTCTTTTAGATCAACAAGACTTTATTGCTGATCTTTCTACCTCTGAAGGAAAATATGTTGTATTTGTAATCATAGATCGACTATCCAAATATTCCCACTTTGTTGGGATTTCTTAAAAATCCAAGGCTAGCCAATTCGTTGATAGCTATGTTAAAAAAAAATTAAGCTTCATGGATTTCCCAAGGTTATCGTAAGCGAGAGAGATCCCAAGTTTACTAGCAATTTTTGAAAATAACCATTTCACCAAGTTGGGACATCCTTAACCATGAGTACTTCATACCATCCCCAAAAACATGGCCAAATTGAAGTGGTTAATAAATTTTTTAAGCATACCTAAGGAATTTTGTGAATGATCGTCAGAGACAATGGATCAATTGGTTATATCTTTCACAATTGTGGTACAATAGTACATATCATACCTCAACAAAAATGCCATTGTTTGAAGCACAATACGGTTATCTGCCTCCCTCAATTAAGGAATATGTTGTAAATTCCAAAGTTCCTGCCGTGAAAGACTATCTAGCTACATCCAATGAAATTTTACGCACTCTTAAATCTCACCTTGGACAATAAAGGAACCAAATCAAACAACAAGCTGATAAAAGAAGAACTGACCAATAATTTGTGACAATATATTGGGTGTTTGTTCGACTACAACCTTACAAACAAAGTTCTCTTAAAAAATACAAGAAACATAAACTAGCTCCTAAGTTTTATGGACCCTATCAAATTCGAAATAGAATCGTTCAAGTTGCTTATGCCCTGGATATTCCAAATAAAGGGAATTGCATGACATTTTTCATGTTTCTTGTTTGAAGAAAACGTTGGGTCCTACCATCCATATACAAACAAAATTGCCTCTTTTACATGAAGAAGGAAAGTTACTTTTACTTACTGAATTTTCTTAGAAGTACAAACCAAATTCCTGCATTCTAGAAGAGTTAATGAGTATTTGATCAAATGGAAAAACTTAACAGAAGATGAAGCTACTTGGGAAAATAAGGAGTTTAGATCCAAGCATTCGTCCTTATCCATGCTTCAAGGACAAATCTTTTCAGGAAGGGATGACTTGTAATATACTTTATTATATTACATTTAAATTAATTATATTGTTAATTTAAAAGGCACATTTAATTGTTTAAAATATGTGACTTCACTCGTTTACACACACACACACACACACACACACATATATATATATGTATGTATGTATCGCCTCCATCTTCTAGTTGTTCGAAAAGAACATCACAAACTTCAAGTGGGGCAACATCACACAATATTTCATCTTTGAAATGCTTGATGTTGTGGGACATACAACATTGTTGGCTGATGTGGAGGTCTCATCCCTAGCTCAACCAACTTATGGTGTATGGTTGGATTTGTGGTTTCATTGGAAACTTCAATCTCTTGATGGCCTCAATTGGGATCAGGTTCTTTTAGCTAATGTTGTCAAAAGTGAAATGTAGTGGAGTCCACTTCACACACATCTATGAATGGAAGAGGTGCTCCCGTTCCTCAGGATCCCCTGACTCTTATGGTTGGATCTTTGCAGTTGCAATGGTAGCACTTGATTCTACATCAATGATCCACTTTCCTTTATCCTTCTTTAAACTAGAGTTCAAGCAAAATTTCAATTATCTTTCTTTCATCTTGGCCAACAATTATTGTTTCGACCAACATTCATCAATGTTGTGCCAAGGAATTTTTTTCAACTCACACCACTTTCCAGTAACCCTTTTCAACTTGTCATTACCCTTCTTTACATGCGGTTTGGACTAGTCATCTTGAGGTTGTCTCTCCTTGTTCTCTCCTTTGTTATATTAGTTAGGCCCACCTATACCATGCTTCTATTGTGGTGAATTTGCGGACCCAAACTCCCACATACTCTTGTGTTTAAATTTTTGCTCGATTTTGACAACATATCATTAAGCATCTCCCAGTGAGGAGATGTCCAAGAAATCCATCTTTGTGTGTATGTACATGTGTAGACCACTGCAATACTTCAAAACCAGGCACCACTTGGAGTCCCTGATACACATCTTTGATCACAAGGTAAGTACGATATTGATGTACTCCGACACCATCTAGTCTCTCTCTTAATGTTGAGTTGTCCATCTCGTGTACTGGTCATCATAGTTTCCAAAAAGGTAGAATTAATCCTTGAGGGTATCAACAAAGGTCTCCCAAGTGTGTCCTGTCCTAATGTTGTAGAATCATATTTGTTATGTCTCTCCCAGTAACTTTCCCACCAATATTGGACATGGGGGATGAATTTAAAGAGCACAAATGCGATATTTTTGATGTCATGAAAATTTTGAACAGAGTAATAACCCTCTAGTGGGTTTAACCATTTCTCCAAATCATCTGCATCTATATGGCCTTAAAATAGAGGAATATCAAAGTTAAATTGTACCTTGAAGGGTGTCACACCTCTAAAATGGTTGTTTGTTGAAGGTGCCTCAACTGTCATTGGAAGTCGTCGAAGGATCTAGGTGAAATTGTCCATCGTATCATTCCTATGTTGCACGAGGGAATCCTTAAGCAACAACTTGAAATGATCTATTGCTCCATCATCTCTCTTTTATTCCACCATAGGAGGCCTCTTGGGGCAATGATAATGGTCTTCCCCAAGTGAAATTAGCTCAATACCGAACTCTTTATACCCAAACCTCATTGGGGACATGCACTGAGAAACAAAAAAGAGAATATTTCTCTTATACCACTGATCTGGATTGTATAGAGAACAAAATAAAAGGCATGAATATGAATGGAAACACACAGGGAACTATTGGAGAGAGCATCATAATATAGTGAAACTCAAATTCTATTTTGAATGAAATAGGAAAATAATATAGAATGAAAAGAAATACAAACTAGCTAGAATGGTGGTAGATTATCTCTTAAGAGAGATATGTCGACTATGCTCATTCCTAAGAAGACATTACAAAAGGCCAAAATGGTATTTTTAACATAAATTACTAAACCCTAAGAGGAAAAAACCCTAACCCTAGGAGACTAAGCGCCAAAAGGATTGCAGGCCCTAAGGTGGCTTAGTTGATATGCCAACTTCTTGGGGGCACAACTTTTGCATACAATCTCCATTTGGTGTGCACAGTATCTCGTTGCATACAATCTCCATTTGAGGCGCACAGTAGTTGGTTGGAAACATCTAAAAAACTATAGACAAATAAAAACTACCAAGATGGTGACCCATGTTGAGTCGGTGGAAGAGGTGGGTGGACACTGATGTCCATCATGATCAATTATTAACTCATCAAGTGCATGATTTGAGTGTACAAGTTCATCCCCATGGGGTGAAACCCAAAACACTTAGTTCCACATCCTTTGGATGTTTCCAACACATTTCAACAACTTTATAGAAACGTGAATAATTAATTATTAAGATAGTTTCATTCATCTTTCTATAATTAAGATAAAGAAGTATATACCTTGTTATTTGGTGATTTTGTAATTATCAAATTCAAGGATTTAGAAAAACCTTGATGGACTATAGTAACATGCTATTATTTGCAAACCAAGACTTTTTGACATAAATTTAAATATTCCAATATATAAAATACTTGCAAACATACATTTAGATAAATTGAAATATCATATGAATATATTTCAAAGAAATCTACCATAATTGAACCTCAAAGTAAACTCTAATATATAAAAAGATAGCCACCAACAAGTACAAACCTAGTAAGTCACTTGTGAAACCCATCCAAACTAAATGATCCTCCTTATTTTCTAATCTATATTCATTCCCACCATGATCATCACCACTGCCATATATTCTCCATTGTCATTTATATTCATTCCCACCATGATCATCATCACCATTACCATAGATTCTCCACTGTCATTTATATTCATTCCCACCATGATCATCATCACCACTTCCATAGATTCATATATTCTCCCCTGCCATTTATATTCATTCCCACCATGATCATCATCACCATTACCATAAATTCTCCACTATCATTTATATTCATTCCCACCATGATCATCATCACCATTGTCATAGATTCTCCAGTGTCATTGTTATAAATTCTCCACTATCATGTATATTCATTCCCACCATGATCATCATCACCACTGTCATAGATTCTTCAGTGTCATTGTTATCTGGGTTGAATTTGAAAGTGTCATTTCTAATTGAACTACTTTCCGTATTTGAAATTTTTTAAACAAAAATAAGTTCCATACTAAAACTAAAACTAAAACCAATAACTTCTAAAGGAATATATGCAACAATACCTAGTTTATATATAAAATTTTATTATTAATGCACCCACATAAGATAATTGATAATTATAAAAGATAGAAATAAATTCTATATTTATCATGTTCATTTTAAAAAATAATTGATGAACAAACAAAAACTCCTTTAGACATCCATATTACATGATCCAAAACATTATCAAATTCACTCTAGTTAGGCTTTCCTTGAGCTTGAATAATTGGGTTTCATCCATCAAAACACAATAATTTTTCTATAACGATTTGGGAGTTTCATATGCGATCAATAGTCACCAATTCACTCTCTGTACAGTCATATAAGCTCTAATTATACGGGATAGGAACCAAGAGCTCAATCATAAAACAAAGTGTTGTCATTATATTATAGTATCTATAAAAAAAGAGTGTTCCCATTATATTCTAATATCTAGTGATGATTTTCTAAGAAAACAAAGAAAAAAAAAAAATCTTATTTCAACATCCTACTAATAATTCTAGCGTGGACCAGGAAAAAAACATCGAGTTACCCAATAAAAATGGAGAGAGATAAAACATTGAGTTACCCCATAAAAATGAAGAGAGAAAATAAGCGATGAATGGATGGAAATCAATAAATTATTCACGAAAGAAATAAATTTTGAACCAATCCTCGTGTGGGGTTTTCAAAAACAATGTTTTCTATGATGAATTAAATAAAGTTAAAAACAATAAAAAAATAGTTCAAAAAATTTTCTGAATTCATTTTGTCAAAATAATGAAAATGAAAAAATATATTGAAAGGATTTTTCTTTATTACATTCAATTGTAAAGTACAACTTGAGTGAGCTTAATGATAAAGAACATGTATTTCTCCCTGAGAGGTCACAAGTTCAAATCCAGAGGGGGTAGGTATGTACATCTCCATAGCTTTTAATAATCAAATTGTTATATGAAAAAAATCTCTTGTCCCACAAACAAAAGAATCTCATACACCAACAAGTTCAAATCCAGAGAGGGATAGGTATGTACATCTCCATAGATTTTAATAATCAAATTGTTATATGAAAAAAATCTCTTAACAAAAGAATCTCATACACCAATTTGCTATTTAACTTGGTAATGACCTTAAAAATAAATTATTATTATTATTTATATTATTTAAATTAATTTGTAAAACAAAAAAAACTAACTAAATATCTTTTTTATCTAATTTTAAAACATAATAATTTGCTATATACTCATTTTTCTTTTTATATTTATAAAATCATATAATTCCATGAAATTTCATTTGTCAAACATTTCTATTACAACATTTTGCATAGAAATTAACAAAAATATTTCTAACATGAATAGTTGACTAATACACCACTACCACCACTACATGATGAGTACATGCTGAGAACACTTGTAAATCCAAACCAATTTGGCTTAAAATCTTCCTTGTAGATTTTAAAAAGAATTTCAAGGCTTCCTCTGCACATGGAGTGACTCAAAGTCTATCCTTTCGAGTCTCACATGGACATTTTGTCAAACATCTCGCTTGCAAAGTCATTGTTATGTCTCCACTTTCCATACAACTATGGTCTTGGAGTTGTGTGCATGCCCATACAATAAGTAAAGTGTTATATATATATATATTAAAATTATTTTAAAGCTCTAAATTATATTTTAAAAGGTTTAATTTTTTAATAAATTGAAATTAGGTGGATTTAAATAATTTTATATTTTAAGAAATATTATTTTATTATAATTAATAATTATATATATATATACACCGAAAGGTGTATACTTATTGATAATGGGTAGATTTAATAGGGGTTTAGTGTTTAATAAGTTTTCTATGGACATGATTAGTAGTCACACAAAATAAATGGCTGTGATTTCAATCATTAACTTCCTAGCTATTATAAAGACATCCGTTTATGTGTTTACTTTTTTACATTTACCTAATTATATTTAAAAATTACTTTGATAGCTAACTGATTGCCACGTAAGTGATTAACAAAAATTAAAATATTAACACCAGATAAATGAAGCTCAACCGTTTATTTGTTAATCAATAATAAAATTTAATATATTCTTTTGAAGATTCTTTTCATCTTATCAACCTTTTGGCTTTCACCAACAGTTATTTAACTGATGTGCTAGTATACAAATAATAGTATACTTTGATGTCTATGATATTTTACATTATACAACTATCTATATTAAGTAAATACCTATAGATATAATTATATATATTTAGATTTATAATATTATTAAATAACTATTATTTAATTAGTTACTTATTAAAATAATATATATTAATTACTTATTAGTGACTTCTAATATTATATATCTATGGTTTTGAATGGAAATAATATATATATATATATATATATATATATATATATATATATATATATATATATATATATATATATATATATATATAT